>JASTWR010001753.1:0-34389 GCA_030770355.1 Harpagoxenus sublaevis | reverse complement strand
TGTTTACATCTACATGATTACGCACATTTCTCCATCGTTTTCCCGAAAACCGCGTTATTCATCAGTTTATATAAATTCTTTTCGAAATCGTTTGTCGCGCTTTTCTAAATCGTGTGTTTAATTCGATGTAATTGCGAAGCCATGGAGATTGAGCGAATTGCAATACGCGATGTATTTTTGTAACTCGAAGGCCATGGCGCGTGCATTGCTGAAGGTTGCGATAGTGTATGACGTAGCGCTTCTTATCGCACACAGTTGCAAGGAGCTTGACCTGCCGCGCGCCTGGTGGCTTATCGCGCGTCGGACAGAACGGTAGGTCAGCGTGCGCGTCGTGTTTATTTTGTGGGTACTCCAGATCGACCTCGAGAATATAACCTGTGGGCGAATTCGTATCGATCGCGCTAAAATCAAAATTCGAAACGTCTTCGATCCATCGAAAATCGGCGTACGGTAGTGGTTGGCACATTGCCCAACCGTACAAGTTGTTTACGTCGAAATACATTAGGTACGACGATGGTTTCGATGGATCGTACGACTGCATGTACTTGTTATTGGCTCGCGCGTATCTGCCAGAACATTGACTCAGACCGCCGCGAATACCACGTTCGATAAACATTACCATATCTATATCGGTTAGCAGTTCGAAATTTACACGAGTATGCTTCAACATGGCGTCCCATGTGAAACCTGGCAATGTGTAGTAATAAGCGGGGTCTAGTCCGTAACTTTTGATGCACCTGTCACGAAAATTTTCGAAAACGTCGGCCAATAACAAGACATCTGTTTTTAAATACAGATCGCTGTATTCTCCCAAGGTTCGAACGGAGAACCGCTGCCAAACGTTCACGGCGTGCGCGTAATCGCTCTCGGATACAGTGTCACCGACCAATGAACTGTAAAATGATTCGCGACGGTGGTAAACGCGTGTCCTGCAGCTTGTCCACGCAATCCACGTATTCGTAAGGAAAGGACACCTTTTCGCGTCAGTAGTTCTAAATTGTGGACTGATAATTCGGAAAATTTGGAACGTACAATTTTTAATTTGTCCTTATCGAGGAAGGATGCCAATTTCTCGAGACTAGTGGTGAGAAATTTTAACGAATCGATGAACCGTAACTTTATATTGTTTCGCGAATCTGATTTATCGGCTGTGTCTTTAACGTTTTTCGTGAACGAGATATATTTTTCTTTAGTTAACGGTAGTACTTCGATCGAACCTTCGAACGCGGCAGCTATTTCCTTTATGATAAAATGTGCGTCATAGCCGGATAAATTGTGAAACACTACAGGAATGACATATGAGTCTTTATAGTTGAGATTGCAGTTTGAATGCGCGGGACCTCTGTAACGGCCGGTCAGATGGCAATGATCGCGTACTCGCTCCTCATCGTCGTTTAGTGTGAACGGTTTTTCGCAAATGTGGCAGTGCGTCGCGCTGTGAAACGCATGTCACTGTTCTTTCGAGAGCGCTTCCATGGGGACATTGGCGGATAAAATACCCTTTACGCGATGCGCTATTTCTTCGAGTTCGTTGGCGAACCACGCGACGCAATCCTTATCGCGGCGAAACCGATACGTACATGACGAGTCGTCGTACGAGCACTGCACGTAGTATCCTATGCTAAATACCTCGTGGCGTTGATATGCTTACGTCGACGTTCTCTCATCCGCGTCCATCTTTTCCAGGGTGCATTCTAGATCGGCGTACACGATGAAAGGGAGCCGCTCCTTCCTGTTGTAGTTGCGGAAGCTCAACCATTTGTCGTCCTCGCTCGGTAGTCGGATGGCGCAGTCGTTCATCTCACTGCAGTCTACCGTGTGCGATTGCAACTTGTCGCTCGAACTAAAATAATGTAGACATCTGCAAAAAAATTTGCAATTTTTACATATATCTTTTATATAAAAAATATAATATATCGTATATTATGATTTTTAAATGTATACTCACTGATCGCAAAAGTATTTCCTATGTTCATCTCTATTTATTTGTGAGCTCACGAGGCGGGACAGGTTCTTTATCCACGCGAAATGTCCCACGTTGTAGTCTCGCGAGTCTTGCACGTACAACAGATTGACGTGCTTTTCTCTCTTCCGGTTGGTGAGCTGTATCGGTAGAACGGTTAATGTTTTATGTCCCTCGATGGTGTAGACATTTATCGATACGTCATTGAGTCGTTCAAATGTACTAATTCCTTTCAGAGACATTGGAAACTCAATGTCTTGTACATTTAACACGGTTGTATAATGTGCGTACAAGGATACCCGATCCACATGTTGCTCGACTGGATACAGCGCGGCGACCACCTGACCACGCGAAACACGCATTGTCCGTGGACCTGACGTTAATCACCGCTTTCTTCCTCAATATCTCTTGCGGTAATTCCAGGTGACACCCCGCGCGCATAGGATCATATCTGTTGATATTAATTGTAAGATCGAGGATACGCGATAGGGCCCACCCGCTATCTCGCTCCTGGAACTCTTCGAATTTCGCCAGTGTGGGTTCGATTACGTGTCGCTCGTACCACTCGCGCATATCGGATGTACGAAAAAGAGCATAGTTATTCGTGTTCATACTCTTATTGTCACGTTTATCGCCTGTCACAAACTCACCGTTGAACACGGTGTTCACTTTCACGCTGTTGTGTATTTGTATAGCGTTTTGCACTTTCTCGAGCACTATACTAGCAGCGTCCACCATAAATTGTCGCGGTTCGATATAGTCTGTGTTAATCACCGCACCGGTCAGTATACGGCTTTCGAACGCGGCATCGATCTCTCGCCAAACGAGTCTTTCCGCGTTATTGCCACCGCCACTACTTGTGCCCGCGACCACCAAATCACCACCGCTGTGTATAAAACGTCTGTCTAATTGAATTCTCGCACCCTCGAGTAGTCTGACATTCGACACCAATAAATGTCTATCTCCAGGCCAGAGCCGTGGACGCTTGGCGCGACAGTGCTCTTCGAGCTGTTCAACGGTTTCCTCGCATCGCTGTGCCCACGTGAAATACTCGCCCAAGGTAGCAACTTGGCGCGACTGCTCCAACAGTTCGCGCGCAATTTTATTGAGATGTTCCATGTTTTTTAAATCACGTCACACACTTCTACGGAGCACTTGCACGTGACTCGATCACACCATAAACATGTCGTTCGCACTCCTGAACGTGATAGTGCATACACAAAAAATCATGTGGAAAGAATGGGATGACATATTTATGCCACTTTTGCCAAGGTAACCAAGCGTCATAATTATCAAATATCGATTTCATAAGTATTTTCTGTGTACGTTTAGAATCGTTGCAATGGTAGAAATTTATCGAAGGACGCAAGTTGTCCATCACCAACACTTCGGCACACCTCCCACTACCTGCAGGAATTGTAATGTATAGAGCATCACCATTAAACTTAATATCGTCAGAAATTTCTTGCGCCCAGAAATATAAGTTTTCTTTTCTATAATTTGGCGGGGGAGTATATCTTCCTTCATCCTCTCTCTTCCACTTTCTCCTCCACTCGCACGATATTCGTTCAAACACTTTACGTTTCAAAATATATGGCCAGTAATCTGGAGGCTCAGGATTATCGTTAACAATTTCTTGTCTGACTACGCGTCCACTGAGTTCGCGATTACGAAGAATCTGCACCGGTGATAATTGTTGCACACCCGTTTCTCCTCGCAGATCATTTTTTTCTTCCTCTCTCTCGCACTCATGCCATATTCGTTTATACACTTTCCGTCTCACGTGGTAAGGCCAGTCATATGGAGGCTCGGTTTGAATATCAACTCCTTGTCTGACTACGCGTTCACTGGTTCCGCGTATACCGAGTTCGCGATCGCGAAGAAACTGCACCAGTGATACTCGTGGCACGGTCGTTTTTTCTTCTTCCAGATATTCTTTGCCCTCTAAAGTATCGACGATATCTTGTTCATAATAATGATCTTTAAAAACTGATTCGGTAGAGCATTTATAATACTTGAAAAAGTCATCCCATCCAGGACTTATGTCCACCATGTTGCTCGCGTAAAGGCGCGCACTTTATGTCGTCTCTCACACTTCTACGGAGCATCTATTGTCTCTATTTCCATTTTTTAGATTCTCATAAAATCATTTTTCTACACTGCACACACACACATAAAAACAAAACCATCGAGTATCCACTTTACTTTTTTTCAAGCGAACTATACTGACGCGCAGACTTCCAAATCATATACTGTGGCTCTGACGCGCTTCACTCATCGTTATATATTTCATCTATCATTATTTTCTCTCCTTCCAACTGGAACATCACGTATCGTTCCTTCTTCTTCTATCTACTGCATAGTGTCATCATCAGATCTATTGTTCTTCATATGCGTTACAGAAAGGTAATATCCCTTGGACGTTGCGTTCTGCTTACGCGCTATTTTGTCCACAACGTCTAGCAGCCTGATCTCGGCGCTCGCTTTGTCATACGCGCCGCTATAACCGAATGGATCTACTGCATAGCGTCATCAGATCTATTGTTCATTATATGCGTTACAGAAAGGTAATATCCCTTGGACAGTGAGTTCTGCTTACGCACTTTTTGTCTACAAATTCTAGCAGCCTGATCTCGGCGCTCGCTTTGTAACGCGCGACGTCGTAACCAAATGGCGTCGCGAAATATACCCCGATAAACAATAAAGAGGACACCAGAGGACATCGCGACGTTATAACCGAGCAACATCGCGAAACTTGTCCTGACACGCAACCCTGATGAACAATTCTTCCTAGAAAAAAAGTGATAAAGAGGACACCAAAAGACATCGCGCCGTTATAACCGAGTGACACCGCGAAACATGCCCCGGCACGTTTACCGAAAACCCTCCGATAAACAGGTCTTCGGAGAAATAATGATGATCATGACCGCGACACCGCGAGGGTTAAATCATTCTCATCGAGACAAACATTTTTTATCACCGATATTTAATCGTGAATATTGTTTACATATTTAATCCACCTGAACAATGCATTCGCTTCGCATTAAGCGACGTCATAATCGAATGATGCAGTGAAACATGTCCTAACACGTTCGCTCAAAACCTTGATAAACACCTTTTCTCAGAATACGTTCTAGAAGCATTAATCCCCCCCACCACGTCATAATTTTAAAAAAGGGTGTAGGGTGTTGCCGCGTATACGCTCCGTTAATTTTATGCGAACGGTCAGTCTTGTACAAACGGTCGACTTGTCATAACCGAGAGTGAAAAATATACTCCGCTGCGAGAAGCAACAGTGGTGCAAGCATGAATTATTACGTGCCGATTCCCGAAGCTGCAACTCCATCGAGTGAGAACAAGTGAGTTTCGTTTTATTTATAGAGTCTCCTATTTTATAATTTTTCCAATTTTATTATTATTTTAAAATTCATCGTTATTTTTTTCTACAGCACTTCGTTAAAACGTCGTGCGGTGCGTATACTCAACAGACGATACGCATTGACATCTACAACTTACAAATATTTGGATATTGGGATCAGCGTGAGACCTCCACACGGTTCTTTTGTGGAATTGGTCCTTGGCGACAACCGAGGATTTCAAATCGCGATGCATTATGGAACGTGGACGGTGCTCATCGATAGACGCATGGATATCGAGCGACTCGTGCAGTCAACCGTCGGTCAGTCGCTGACTATTCAAGATCTAATACTCGAAGTTGTACAAATGCGTGATGATAAACTTGTAAAATTGTCGTCGCGCAATACTTCTTTGTACATGAAACCTGCAACTATTCTCTTTTTACTCACGCTCGAACACTGCGTCGAGCATGTCTTCCGCGAGCTATATCAGCTTGCGAGAGAGGTAGATAAGAAGTTCATCGATTTTGCAAGTATTCTACAAAGAAATCGTACTACTGAAAAATGTGACGCCTTTAGTATCTTGCGCAGCTATTACGACCAAACGTCAATTGTAGATTGCGAACTCATAGCGTATGCTATGGATGATATTATGTATGATGCATCGAGAAAGAGATCTTTTGATGTAGTAGATTAACATGAATAAATGTATAACATATCTAAAATATTTTTTTACTTATTTAATTATCCTTCCACATCCTCCTCATCTGTTCCTTATTAGAATATTAAAATTTAAATACCGAGCGTATGATGCGCGAACGAAAGAAAGCGAATGGGATGGGTAGAGAGAACGCGAAGAGATGCGATATCGTAACTCTTAGATTACAATAACTGACCTACTGACCGACTTACCACTGCTTAGTCACACATAGTGACCCTCTATACAGAGTCTTGACATAAGCGATTACGATTGCAGCTCGAGCGTCGTCCCGTCGGGCGCGGACACGGGCGTCCCCCAAATTAAAGTAGGATAGCGTTTTTTTTTTTTTGAAAACGTGGATTTTTCCGCAAACGGGAGCGCGAACGCGAATCCGGGCGGCGCGGGTGGGACCTAACGCGGCACCCCTCCCCCGCGTGACGTCAACACCCCTCGCCCTCCTTTGTAATACGAGACGCCGCTTGTAAATATCCACTCCCCCTCGCGTGATGTCATCCCCCTCGACCCTCGGTTACCCCCCCTCACCCCCCCTCGCGTGACGTCATCCCCCTCGACCCTCGGTTACCCCCCCTCACCCCCCCTCATTGCCCCCTGGTCCAGAACCGGGGTATACACACTACTGCCGACAGTCGAACGTATTCGTCAGGAAAGTTCCCGTGCGTGGTTGCGTCAGACGTATCACGTTATTGAGTGTATATCGGGTGCGCCCGATAGGGTGAGACAGTGCATTGGGAAATTCGGTGAATCGTATCTCGCGAACGTTGGAGAAACGTGTCGGGGGAATTATTGTGAGTGTTACTTCGCGAACGTTGGAAAAACGTGTCGGGGGAATTAGTGTGAGTGTTGTCTCGCGAACGTTCGAGAAACGTGTCGGGAAAATTATTGCGATTGTTGTGCCGCGGCGGTCTGGGAATGTCGCGCGTGTTCTTGCTGCGCATTTGCTAAGATTGTTGCGAACGTGGGGAATGCGTGAGTGCGTGTGGAGTCTTCGCGTGCGTTGCGGTGAATATTTCGCGTATGGTGTGTGTGTGTGAATCGTGAGCGTCTGTCTTTCTTTCTGTCACTGTTTCGCGTACGCTGTGTGTGTGAGTCGCGAGCGTCTGTTTTTTCTATTATTACTCTAACATTTTCCTGTTGCCTTCTTTTTCTGGAAATATATATGATTTATTATCTTTATCCAGATGTGTTGATTGCGCTAACCACCTCGGGAGAGGTTCACTGGCGCACAGTACAATTGCACACGTTGCAATTGCACACCGTGCTATTAGACACAAAAAATTGCGCACCGTTCGATTGGACACGGTTCGATTGAAGACGGTTCGATTGGACACGGTTCGATTGGACACCGTTCGATTGGACACGGTTCGATTGGACACGGTTTGATTGGGCACCGTTCGATTGGACACGGTTCAATTGCGCACAGTTCTATTGCGCACAGTTCAATCGCGCACCGTTCAATCGCGCACCGTTCAATCGCACACCGTTCAATCGCGCACTGTTCAATTGCACACCGTTCAATTGCACACCGTTTAATTGCCCACGAGCAATTGTGCACAGTTCTCATAAAACGAGGTCCACCCAGCCTACCGGCGGAGGGGGTGCGGGAGGGGGGCCGAAGGCCCCCCCTTGCACCCCCCGCGTGTGTGTGTGTGTTCACCATGTGCGCAATAGAACTGTGCGCAATTTCTTGTGGGCAATTGAACGGTTTGCAATTGAACGGTGTGCAATTGAACGGTGTGCAATTGAACGGTTTGCAATTGAACGGTGTGCGATTGAACAGTGCGCGATTGAACGGTGCGCAAGAGAACTGTGCACAATTGAACCGTGTCCAATCGAACCGTGTCCAATCAAACAATGCGCAATTTTTTGTGTCTAATAGCACGGTGTGCAATTGCAACGTGTGCAACTGTACTGTGCGCAACTGAAGGCCTCTCGCTACGTCTCCCTCTCCTCAGAGTATCAAAACTCGTCCCGCGCCCTGAACGGACGTGCGCGTTCGAGCGATTGCATTTGGGTTACTGAAACGTGGTGCGCGTATTCGCACCTGGCGCCTAAACCTTAGCGTTATTCCGAGAATGTCTTCAAGCAAATCTGCCCGCCGGAATACCTCGCGAATATCTTCGAGAATACCTGCCTGCCAGAATACCTCGCGAATATCTTTGAGAATACCTGCCTGCCGGAATACCTCGCGAATATCTTCGAGGATACCTGCCTGCCTGAATACCTCCCGAAAATCTTCGAGAGTACCTGCCTACCTGAATACCTGGCGATTAATTTGCGGCCGCGCTTCCTCACCGGGCGAGACCGAGGGAAATCGGGTTACAGTATTAAATGTATCAAATTATACTTACTTCTCGGCAAAAGAAAACTCAATCAATAACCGAATGCTCGGATAGTTGTAATAAAAATTGATGTCGCGGAGGCCGTAACATAATGAAATATGCTGTTAATCGGCATACGATTTCTAATCTTAACTTTGATTTGCTAAACCACGTATCACATTTTGCACTTGTTTGGAACATATATTGTTTTTTTTAATACATATTTTTTGTGGTAATTTTTTTCATAACGTGTTTTTCGGCATCAAAATATAAAATTACTTGTATCAATTGTTAATTTATCACCACATTTTGGACACTGTATCTTTTTACTTATTAAATGATGCTCGATTAAATAATTTATTAATTGTTCCCTATTATGTGTTACGGCGAGAAACTCATGTAGTCGCATTGTTAACTAAAACGACTTGTGAAATTAACAAAAGAGAATCAACTGAAATTGTGTTACTTACCAAGCAGACAGTTGTCACGTGACTTTTATCACTCTATTTCGTCGGTATGACAGATTTTTCAACCTCACTTCGCGCACTTTTTGCATGCGCGTGCAGCCACGGAGCATGCGCATGTGGTCGCGGAGCATGTTCGTAGTCGCTACAGCGCGTCGGTATGACAGGATTCATAACCTGATAGTCGTCGACTTTGACTATTAATATCTCGCTTCGCGGGGCAGAGCGACACTTTTTTCTGCCAGATTCGGTCGTTTTGTACAAAAACGCATCGATTAGGCCTAAGTTCAGCGAAATCGGTGAGGAGTGAGCTCTCCTTCAGTATTACCCTACATAGAAAATAGAGTGCCTTTTGCAATTAAATGAAGTAATTAATGAATGAACTAATGAATTGTTTTGCTTACTCTATTACTATGTCTCATTAGAATTGTCCACAATTGACAATTATTATTTTTCAGCTGGGGTACAGTCGCAAACGTTCCATCAACCAAAATTGTTAATTTTTTATGAATTAGATTCATAATTGATTCTGTTAAAGCTTTATTAATAAGAATAACAGCTTTTGTGTTGTTATTTTTAATGACAAACTCAACAACAAAAGAGTGCTGCATCTACTGATGGTGGATGCCACCATCAGTAATTGCTTCCAGTTATCCTTTTTTAAGCAATCATGTAAATCATTATGATCTCTTGGAGTCTGTCCTAAATTCTGTTTTTTTATAAAGTTAATAGATTTTTCTATATTAGCAATGGTTGTCAGGTCCAGCAAATGATCTATGTGTAAATGTACAAATTACGAATTATGAATAGTAATTAATCGTCTTCATAACAGCATTTACTATTTTCTTTGCTTCGTACTCACGTTGAAACTATTCACTTTTTTATCGTTCTTCTTGTTTGGAATTCTTGTGATGCTTCGATTTCTTTTTTAAGTTCAACAAGTTCAAGTACAGGTTTTTCATGATTGTATCTCTCATTTACAATATATTGACAATTTTTATATTTTAATCGTGCTCTACACAGCATGACAAAATGCAGCGACAATGCGCACACAATATTACAAACAAGAATTAGATTTTACCGAGTTCGAGTTTCGAACTTTGTTTCTTCTTCCCGTTTCGATGTTAGGCTTTTGTTTTTCCCGACTGTCATTTCGCAATCTTTCCCAGTGGTTGGTGGCTTTTCATCGGTTGTTTATAATATTGTTTGCACATCGTAGCTCCATTTTTCGAAATGGCAGAAAAAAGAAAATGTAATACAGCAAGAATTTAACAGCGAAAACTGCAATGCAGTTTCCATTTCAAAGGTTCTTACGGAGATACGATGTAAGAGTAGATACAATTAAAAACAAGTAGAAACTTACACATTGTTTCCTCATAATTTTTAAGTGTGCAAGTAGAAACTTGCACATTGCTTCTTCATAGTTTTTAAGTGTGCAAATTATTTTTAAGTGTGTAAGTAGAAACTTGCACATTGCTTTCTGATAGTTTTTAAGTGTGCAAGTAGAAACTTGCACATTGCATTCTGATAGTTTTTAAGTGAGAAAGTAGAAACTTGCACATTGCTTTCTGATAATTTTTAAGTGTGCAAGTAGAATCTTGCACATTGCTTCATCATAGTTTTTAAGTGTGCAAATAGAAACATTCTACTTGCACACTAAAGAACCATGATGAAACAATGTGCGAGTTTCTACTTGCACACTTAAAAACTATCACAAAGCAATGTGCAAGTTTCTACTTGCACACTTCAAAATTATGAGGAAGCAATGTGCAAGTTTCTACTTGGGTGCGTTCAGAAATCCTACCCTGGGTAAAGAAGTTACCCCACCGTCGTTCGGAAAGTAACTCGGGTAAGTAAAATTAACTCGCCAGTTGCGTTCGGAAATGCTGAGTAAGGTTGTTAGAATGTACCCTGGGGTCGTTATTTCAACCTCTGAATTTTCAGAGGTTGAAGAGTAACCCCCCACTATTTTGGCGCTAATAACAAACGAAGCAATTGCCGCTACTATAGATCGCAGTGTGTTAGGAGCATTTTACCGCGTCCTGTGGGCAGAAGCTATTTTTATTTTAACTAATCTCAGATGTTTTTAATTATTAATAAAATCTGATTACAATTATATAGTTAAAAAAATAAAAATATTACAAAATTTAAAATATATAAAAATTCTATAAAAATTAATATAGTATATATATTAGAGTAGAGGCAGAGCTGATTTTGTAACAGCTGTCTTAACGACAGTTTTGTTATCGTTATATTTGCGTTGCGCAATATTATATATACTATATATGATATATACTATATATATATAATATTGCGCAACGTAAATAACGATGACGAAACTGAATATAGATTATGTACATGTATGTATATACTATATATGTACGACATTGTATAGATAGTGTACGATAATTTCACCATGATTTGTACGATACTTGCAACATGATAGGTTGGCAACGCTGGTCTATGCAGTTCTGAGTTCATGCGCTCGATGCGTGAAAGCGGAATGGACTCACGAGAGTCACGAGCTGCGATCGATGGAGAAACTTTAGATACTTCAATCTAATCTCGTCGCAGAAAAGCTAAGTAATTCAACAGTTGTACACGGTTTTGGAGAAACTCGGCCTTAGTGACAATATATTGCTGTCCCAACTTGCGGAGACTATATTGAAAAGGTGTGAATAGACGTGAAATCAATGCGGAAAGAGATTCGCTTTTTTTGGTAGTTTGTAATTATGAATATAAATTTAATTGTAGAATTGCCCAAATACCAGAAGTGATCGATCTTATTAAAAAATCCTTTGTATCGGAAAGCAGTGAGGAAACGACATCCGAGTCCGCAGCTTGCACCGATCGATAAAGGCATCTATGTCTGAAACGGCAGTGGAACATTTATTATCCGAGAATTTCAAAACTCCAGGTTCACATAACGTTACAGTCGCAAAGCAATTCGTTAACCGCACAACATACCTCATTGCAATTGGCCAATTCGCAACTTGTCGCAGGAAAACAGGAGGTATTTGTGTTTTCGTTTTTGTCGTGTAATTTTTATTTTATTTCTTGTATTGTGCTCCATATATATTAAAATAAAATTTTATCTATGTACTTAACCATCATATACGCACTTCTAGCTCTTGAAAGAACGCAGCACACAGCAGAACGTATATTCCGCACTACTTCACGACCAAAACACCTTACAATCTCTAGGTTATATCAGCGATTTTCTGCTAACAATACCCAAAAAATGGAACAGACCGAGACTGTAGTGACTGTAGCTGCTTCTGAGGTTAATCCCATTCCGGGGCGTCATGTCCCTTATCGGTTGGAAAATGGGGACTTAATCATTCAAGACAATGTGATTTTAATAACCGATCAACACGGTAAGCAGAGGTTTATATTTTTTAATGCAATGGTTTTGAAAATATTGAGTTTTATTTTTCATTTTACTTAATTCTAAATTCAAAACTTTTATTTAGTATTTTGATAGAAAGTAACATATATAATTTAGCATTTCACATAAGTATGTTTTTGTAAGATTGTTATATAATTATATCAAATAGATCAAATATAGCACATTATATCTTAAATGTATTTTCTGGATATTGCAATACTAGATAATATTTTCAATAGTATGCTGTATGAGATTAAAAACTGGCTTTCAAATTAAGGTAGCACGTTATGTTTGACATACAGCTTTCATGAGTTGAAGTAAGAAGCAATATCATTGCTGTTCACTTTACTTCATCGAAGCTGCACATGGAAAAAACTGGTTAAAACATACATTATGAAAAAATCACCTATAAAATTTTGATTTATTACAGATGGCTCAGTCTGTGTTTGTCAAGCTACAGCAGAAAATCTCATGGTATTAAAGGTTATTCCTACATCTGAATCTGAATCCTCAGCTTCTCCAATGCTGGTTACATCTGATTCAGAGCCACAGGTTACAGATTCAAACCAGATTAAAAAGAGTTCAGGCATAAAGTGGTCGACAGATGCCGTACTTTTCTTAATTGAACAGTGGCAAAAACATTCATCTCAATTTGCAAGTACAACAGTTAGGAACGAAGAGGTATGGAAGAGTATAGCCAAAAAATTGGAAGATGCAGGTTTCACCGGGTATACGTGGAAACAAGTTAAAGATAAATGGAAAAATATACGCAAAAGCTATATGAAAGTAAAAGATAACATTGGAAATAATAGTAGTGGTGCAGCAAGAGTAACATGCAAATTTTTTGATAAACTTGACGAAGTCTTTAGAAAGAGTCCAAGTGTCGAACCAATAAGTATAGCATCTTCTCGTAACTGTACGATCCTGCCAAGTGAAGACACTAAAGTGACTGAATCAGATTCTGATATAGATTTGTCGAAATACCAGCCCAAGAGAAAGAAAACAAAGCTTGAAAGAGATATTCTTACAGCGATATCAAAACTTAGAGATGAAGCCAAAACAAGAGAAACAGCTCGAGAGGAACGTCATAATCAAACATTAAATGTTTTTAATAGCGCTGTTGATTCTTATAAAGACCTAATGCAAAAAGTAATTGATAAGTTGTAAGTCTAATTTTTGTTTACTACAATTGCTTATGCACATGATTTTTCGAAGTTCCTGTTTTTTTTTCGGTTCTTAATTGATACTAAGAGAACAGATAATTCAATATTTTTTAATAGAAATAATTCTCTTCTGTTTATTATAAATATTAAAATATATACCTAGATATATATATTATTATGTTTCTCTTATTCATTACGTGCAGAGCAATTTTATGTATCTGTATAGTCGCATTAAGTGTAATATATATATACCAAAAATAATTTACCAAAATCGTGTAAAATAATATACCAAAAAGTTCTGTGATTTAACTTACATATATTGTAAGCGTTGATTTCTAGGTTTTTATCTAGAGAGCTGTGTATTTTATGTTGATAAAAATGTAAAATAAACAACTTTGTATTTTCTGTATTTTCTATTGTTTTATTTCTGATACTGTTTTATCTTGTTATTTCAGTTAAGTAAGAAAGTACACTAATATAATATATAACATACATAAATGCAATATGCACATATTGTATAATATATTTATAATTCTATATCTGTAATATACGAAACATCTTTGGGGAGATACAAAGCTTAATGGCACATAATACTTAATACCTATTATCTAATATCTAACACCTAATGATGTAGGAGAATTTGAACATTTAATAACTAATATCTATAATATCTAATACTTAATATTTAATAGTAATTATTGTAAATACTTTTAGGCCGGTATGTTCATAGTCGGATCTTATATTTAAGATCGTTTCAAGTTTATCTTCGGATGTTCTATAGACAATAAAACAGCTCGTACATTTGAGGCTGAACTTAAGACGATCTTAAATATAAGATCAGACTATGAATACCGGCTTACTGTCTTCCAGCAACTTGAAGACATAAATAATTTCGTTTAATCTCACCATCAGCAAACTCATGTCCTCTATCATTATATATTGGATCATCTATGTTGTCATTATTTTCCTCTTCACATGGTTCCCTTCCATCTTCTACAAATTCTCCTACATCATCCTCGATGCCTTCCAAGCAAATGTTGTGAAGGACGCAGGCTGCCATAATAAAAAATGGTATTAAATCTACACGGGACATATCCAGGAATTTTAATCGCCTAAATCTCCCTTTTAAGAGAGCAAAAGCTCTCTCTATAACTTGCCGTTTTTGTGACACCACTTGATTAAATATCTTTTGATTCTGAAACAAATATTTTAAATTAGGTATTTAAAAAACAAAGAAAATTGTTCTGGAAACTTCTAAAAAAATCTCTTTCAAGTTTGGCTCTTTGAACTTACTCGTGTAAGGCACCCATTGTTTCGAAATGGAGGGATACACCATGTCAGAACCGGATACGCTTTATCGCCAACAATAAATTCATCGTCAGGAAAGAAGGCAAGGAGATTTATCTGAACTTCTTTGTATAGGTTTGAATTACGAAAAATTCGGTAGTCTCCTACCGATCCTGGATAACCCGTAAAACAATCTATGAAGAGCAAATCTGCATCACAGATTGCCTGAAGAACCACAGCATATTGTAATTTTCTGCATTTGTAGTGAATAGCAACTTCCTACAAAGGAAAGTAGACTAGGTACAAGGAAAGTAAATTAGGTCAGCACAGTTTCTTTATCAAATAAGACAGGATTTGTAGCAATCGACAGACAGACAGACAGACAGACAGAGAGAGAGAGAGAGAGAGAGAGAGAGGAGAGAGGAGAGAGAGAGAGAGAGAGAGAGAGAGAGATGATACCTCAAGGTCTGGTTTCTTTATAAATATATAAGCACCATCAATAGCTCCCTCTATACCAGGCATAGGAGTTTCTCCGAGACGCATAAATTTCTCCTTTGAAGCTGCCAATTTTGCACCTGTAAGCCATTTAATAACCTCACTTACAATACTGTTTAATGTTTTCACAACTCGGCGTACACAGTCATTTAGAGAAGATTTAGCTAAACCAAACTTTTCACCCACAGATCTGCAACAAGAAAATTTTAATAATAAATACTTTGTGTTTAACTACTTATATATATATATACATATATTTATTTAGTTAAGAAATATATATACCTGAATGAATCTGGTGTAGCAAGAAGCCAGATTGTTGCTAAGAGTTGTATACGCACAGGTATCATTGGACGTCCGAAACTGTCATTATTGTCATTAGATAATAATGGTCCTAAACGATTTTCTAAAGTTTCAAAAACTTGAGGAAGCATCCGAAAATGATGTCGAAATTGCTCTGTAGTATAACGGGGAATGACATTTTCAACATAACTTGCTATACGCGCAGGTTTCTGCTGTTTTCCTCGAATTCGTCGAATATTTTTTATTAAAAGACTTTCTTCAATATCATCGTCACTTTCACAACTTTCAATTTCGTTTATAAATGTAAACAATATTTCGAATAATTTTTGACTCGCTACTATTGCAGAAAACAATATTCGGTTTTGCGCCGCCATTATTGTTGACCTCACGATCTTACTCGATACGTTCGGAAAGTCGTTTAACTCGGTACTACCCCAGAGAGTTATTAGCGTAATCTCGATTAACCCTACCCTACCCAGCGGGTTGGATTTCTGAACGCACCCCTTGCATACTTATAAATTATGAGGAAGCAATGTGCAAGTTTCTACTTGCACACTTGAAAACTGTGAGGAAGCAATGTGCAAGTTTCTACTTGCACACTTAAAAAATATGAGAAAGCAATGTGCAAGTTTCTACTTGCACACTTAAAGACTATGAGGAAGCAATGTGCAAGTTTCTACTTGCACACTTGAAAGCTCTGAGAAAGCAATGTGCAAGTTTCTACTTGCACACTTAAAAACTATGAGGAAGCAATGTGCAAGTTTCTACTCGCACACTTGAAAACTCTGAGGAAGCAATGTGCAAGTTTCTACTTGCACACTTAAAAACTATGAGGTAGCAATGTGCAAATTTCTAATTTGCACTATTTTTTTAATTCATATATCTCATAGAAATTTTACGGGTTTTATTCTCTTCTGGGTGCCATCCTATTGGATTTTAAGGCCCGGCGCATACATTTTTCTAAATGAAGTATTATTAAAGAATATAGATGTTATTGAATTTGGCAAGAAATGTCCTTGGTTGCTCTTTTACAAATTTTGAGATATCTGGATGAATTTTTTTTAAAGAGTATTATTAAAGAAAAGTTGATGTTGAATTTGGTGATTGATTATATGTTATGCTGATCGATAATACGTTTTTGTTTTTAAGCAATATTTTGTAATGTTCTTAAAATACTAAAACTATACACGCGCACGCTATTTACTTGATTTTATTATATGTATACCTATATATGAAGTAGGGGAGACCGAGGCTAACTCGACACGACTTTTTCAAAGGCAATTTTCAAGAATTAATTAAAGTTTTCAAGCGAATTCAATGGTACACATTTAAAGAGTGTTCTTTTAGGTACAAAATTGTTTAAGAAAGTTTTGCTGTATGTCGCTTTGTTTTGCCTCCAGCAGAGGAAAAGTAACGCAAAGACAAATTTTCAAAATTAAAAAATGCCTGGGTAAACTCGGCACTGTCTAATCGATACAATTTGATCTAAAACTTATTTTTTTATTGTCTGAAAATAAAATACGTTGTTTATCGTGTATTTAGAAAGTTCAAAAATTCGGAATAAAGCAAAACAATCATTAGATATAATGAGAAAAAATTGTTGAAATTTCAATTATCTTATTCTGAACTCATGTCTAAAAAACAATTAAAGCGGAGTCTACAATGAGAATTTAAGCTTCTTTCATCATTTCCTTATCTATCACTGGTCTTTTTCTATTGTATGTACGAACCATTTTGCTGCAAGCCAAAAGCAAATGACTTATTTTCAACGCTTTGCATCGAAATAGATTAGTGTCGACTTTGCCCCGGTGCGGTGTCATGGTGTCGACTTTGCCTCGAACGTCGTTTTTCACTTTTGTCACTCCAAAAATATAAAAATTATGAAAATATGCAAAATCGATTATCGGATTCGTACAGAGCATCGAATTTCCCATCAAATTCACTTAATGGTAGATTCGTAAGAGTAAAGCTCGATGAAAGAATAGAAATTTCCGAGAGATCAGAAAAATTACTTTTCTCTATCGAAAACGCACTAGAAGTTACACCATAACTCAGAATGTCACCAAATTCTGTTGACAACACTGTCACATAAAGACGCATTTACCGTAGGAAAGGCAAGTTTCTACGATAGATTTAAATTTGCAAAAAGCCTAGTGTCAAATTTTCCCCGGTGTGAAATTAGCCCCGGTCTCCCTTACCTATCAGCATACATATACAAGTTGAAACATTTAAATGTTTAAATATTTAATAAATAAAGCAAAATAAAAAAATAACCTTTAGTGGGTGTTCATTTAATTTCTTTTGAGAAGAGCTATATACAGGGTGGCCCATTTTAAAAGATGCAGACAAATATCTCGAAAAATATGAAACATACGGAAAAACATTTGTAACAAAAGTTGTTTGGCTCGAAGGGGGACATAAGATGGTGCCATTGATGTGACCTTGGATAGTCATTTAAAGGTCACATGAAGGTCACTTTCACTTTCTTAAATGAGAACCCCCATTTTTCATTGCATATTCTTGTAGCTTATGTCGAGAGCTTTCCAAAACACTATAATAAAGTATTTTTTTATCAAGTACTTTTTGAGTTATGAGGCTTAAAAAGTACAGTACCGCCGGCATTAGCATTACCCAAAATGTACCACGTGGAGGTTGCACGGTTGGATTTACACCTCTGTTGTGTGCGTGTGTGTGTGCGTGTGCGTGTGCGTGTGTATTGAGTAGAAATTGGGCGACAATGTCAGTGAGCTGAATATTTTATCCGATTATAACACGGGCTGTACGACGGGAGGCGCGCGCGGCGCGGGCGGAAACGCGGCCCGGCAGTGATGCCGTTGTGCAGACCGAGCCGCATGCTAAAGCGTGTGGTGGGGATGCGCCGACATGGCGTTTCCGCCCGCGCCGCGCGCGCCGCGCGCGCCGCGCGCCTCCCGTCGTACAGCCCGTGTTATAATCGGATAAAATATTCAAAATAATATTTAAAATAATATAAAGAAAATAATATAAAAAAGAAAAATATAAAATTTAAATATAAGTTTAATGCTATAATAATATTAATTAATTTATGCTTTAATATTCTTAGGGTTATTTATTTATATACATGGATTTCCGTTTCTGGTGCGTTAGAGAGCCACACGCGGTAACAGGGCAGATCTTTTCGGCAGTGTGTGAGAGCGTAGAAAAGTGCTGGTGAAGGTGTGAGAGTGAGAGGGAGAGAGTGGAGGAGCGAGAGTGTGTGTAGTAGTGGAGGGAAGGTGAAATTTAAAAAGTTAGAGAGAGAAAAGGGTTTGGAAAGCGTACGTGAGAGCGGGTCGGGCGCGGAGCACGCAAGGCGCTAAGAGGGGGAAGCGCCGAGCGAAGAGTGGCCGTGGGCGAGGAGGACGCGATGTATAGACGGCGCGCAGGGCGGTGAGAAAGACGGGCCAGGGATAAAGTGTGTATAAGAAGGGAATCGGCCTAGAGAGAATGATTGGGATGATTGGCCTTGGTGATGAAAAGGGCCAGGGGGACCAGAGAGCAAGGAGCGGAAGCGTCAGCAGTGTCGGGAGCACGGGGAGCCTCGGGAAAACAGAGGACGCGAAGAGGAAAAGGGAGAATTTAGAATTGCAGGGGAGAGGGGAAGAGAAGGAAGATAGAGAGAGTAAGAAGCCACCCATGGCCCTGGGCTGGGGGGAAAAGGAGAAAAGCGAATGGAAGGAGGAGATGAGGAGGTGGAGGGAAGAAGTGAGAGAGGTGATAAATGATCTGAAGGAGGTGAAAGGGTAGAGGGGGGATTTTAGACAGATGATAGAAGAGATAAGGGAGGGATTTAAAGAACAGGGGAGGTTGATGAGGGAGGAGGTGGAGGAGTAGAGAAGAGAGGGGAGGGAGCGTGAGGAGAAATGGAAGGAGGAGAAGGAGAAGTTGGTGAACTGTATAAAAGGGCTGGAAAGGAAAGTGGAGGAGTTGGAAAGAAATAAAGGGGAGGGAGGAAAGAGGGGTAGGGTATCGGGGGAAGGAGAGGGAGGGGAGATGGGAGAAAAAATAAGAGAGTTGGAGAAAAGGTGGGAAAAAAATGAGCGGGAAGAGAGAAAAAAGAATTTAATAATCAGAGGGTTAGAGGTTAAAGAAGGAGAGAGGAGGGAGGCGGTAGAGGAGGTACTAAACGTCATAGGGGTGAGAGGAAATATTGAAGAAGTCAGGAGAGTGGCCGGGGATAGAGAGAAGGACAGAGAGATGGTGCTTGTTAGAACGAAGAGTGAGGAGCAGAGAGTAGATCATGAAGAGAAAGAGAGAGCTGAAGGGTAGAAAAGAGAGGATTTTGGAAGACTGGACGTGGAAAGAGAGAAAAATGAGATGGAGGTTAGAGGAAATCGCGAGAAAAGAGGAGAGAAAAGGAAGAAGGGTGAGAATAGGATACGGAAGGTTATGAATAGATGAGCGGTGCTGGAAATGGGATGAGGAAGAGGAGGTATTGAGGGATGGGAGGGGCGAACAAAGAAGAGAGGAGAAGGGGGAGAGAAAAGGGAGGGAACCGAATAGGTTCGTCACGAGATGCGATGGTCGCCAGGTGGAAAACCAGCCCGAGGAGGACGAGGGCGCCGCTGCCAATATGAAGAATAAATGCAAGCAGGGTAAGAAAACGGAGGAAGGGGAGAAGAGGAGGAGGAAAGGGGAGGGGGAGGGGGAGGGAAGAAAGGAGTGGAATGTGGCTTTCTGGAATGTGGCCGGGCTAGAGAATAAAGATAGTGAGATTTGGTTAGGGTTGAAGGAATGGGATGTGATGGTGCTGCTGGAAACATGGCTGGACGATAGAGGGTGGAAAAGAGTTAGGGAGAGACTTCCGGGGGGATATGAGTGGGGAATGCAGGCGGCGAACAGAGAGAATAAGAAGGGAAGAGCGAGGGGAAGAATGGTTACGGGTATAAAAAAGGAGTTGGCGGAGAAGGAGGAAAGAATTGTGGGGGCTGGAGAGGGGATTATGACGGGCAAGGTGAGGGTGGGGGAGGAGAGATGGAGGATAGTGGGAGTCTACGCAGGAGAGGCATGGAGAAGGCGTTGAGGGGGCTGGAGCGGTGGGTGGAGGACAAAGAGGCAGGAGTTAGAGTGTGATAGGGGAACAAAGGGTGAGACGGTCAAAAGACCGGACTATGAATAGGGAGGGTAGGCTGATGTTGGACTTTCTGGGGGAAAGAGGGTGGTGCATATTCAACGGGAATACAAGGGGAGACGAAGAGGGAGATTTTACATATATTGGGGGAAGGGTGCGCACAGTGATAGATTATGTAATAGGGGAGGGGGAAGTAAAGGACAGGGTGGAAAGGATGAGGATCGGGAACAGGGTGGACTCTGATCATCAACCGGTGGAAGTATGGATAAAAGGGGAGTGGAGAAGCGGGAAAGGGCACAAAGGGGGAGAAAGAACTAGGAGGGGAGTATGGAACGAAAAAGGGAGAGAGAAGTTCAGGCAGAAGCTGGGCTGGGTAGGGTTAGGGGAGAAGGGTTGGAAGAGGAATGGGAGGAGATGGAGGGGAGGGTGAAGGAGCAATAAAGGAGACAGAAGAGAAGATGAATAAGAAGGGAAGGAGAAAAGTGGGCTGCTGGGATGAGGAGTGTTTGGAGAAAAAGAAGGAGGCAAGAAGGGAACTAAGGAAGTGGAGAAGAAAGGGGGGAGGGGGAAGAATACAAAAGGATGAAGCAAGTATTCAGAGAGATGTGCAAGAGGAAGAAAAAGGAGAAGAACGAGAGACGGGAAAAAAGGGCGGCGGAAGTGAGCAGGGAAAGTGAAGTGTGGGAGATAGTTAATAAAGAGAGGAAGAGAAGGAGGAAAGTGACGGAAGGGATAGAGATGGCCGAGTGGAAGGAGCATTTTATGAGGCTGCTTGGGGGGGGGGGGGGGTGAAAAGCAGGGTCGTAAAAGGAGGGAGGGAAACGAGGCGAAAGGGAGAAAAAGGCGAGGAGGAAATAAGTAAAGACGAAGTGAGAAGGTTACTAAAGAAACTGAAGAAGGGAAAAGCGGCGGGGGTGGATGGTATTCCGAGCGAGGTGTGGAAACATGGGGGGGAACAGATGGAGGAATGGGTGAGAGGGTTTTGCAACAAAGTCTGGAGGGGAGGAGGGTGGCCGGAGAGCCGGAAGGAGGGGGTGATTGTGCTTATAGCGAAGAAGGGAGAAGGGGAGAGGGTGGAAGACTACAGGGGTGTCACCCTGTTATACACCCTATACAAGGTATATGTTAGCGGAAAGGCTGAGGGAGGAAGTGGAACGTAAGGGAATCATTTCGCCGAGCCAAACGGGATTCAGGAAGGGGATAGGGACAGTGGACAACATTTATGTGCTAAACTACCTAGTGAATAGACAACTGGGGAAAAAGGGGGGATAGGTGGTGGCGTTGTTTGTGAATTTAAAGGCGGCCTTTGACTCGGTGGATAGGGAGGTTTTGTTGGGGGCGATGAGGGTGAGGGGGGCTAGGGATGGTCTGGTAGAGAGGATAGAAGAAGTGTTGGGAGAGACGAGAAGTAGGGTTAGAGTGGGGAAGGAGCTGGGTGAGAGTTTCTGGACAGCAAGAGGAGTAAGACAGGGGTGCCTGCTGAGCTCGCTATTATTCATTATATTGTTGGCTGACTTACAAGGGACATTCGGCAACTCGAAAATTCAAATAGATCTGAAACTTTGCATAATAGTAGAGTAGTAGGACCTAATAACAAAACAATTTTTTTGTTGGTGCTAAAAAACGTTTCTATGGAAGAAACACTCCTTCGAAAAAAATCAGTTTTTCTCTTTCGAGCCGAATATCTCCGAAACTATAAGAGATAGAAAAAATGTTCCAAAATAGAAATTCAATGGTTTGAAAAGTACTTTGAAATAGTGGAAAAAACAATTTTTTATTTTATTAATTTTTAAATATACTCTTACCAATAACCATTTTTATCCAAAATTTTAGAAATTGTTTATCACCAAATGAAAGGTTATTTTTTTACGAATTTAACCATGTATGATAAAGTTATGTTATGAAAAACCATTTTCGAGAAATAATTACAAACGCCGCTGTAAACAGTCTATCCGTGTCCGTCCATGCGCTCGATTATTCACGCAACACGTTCCGTTCACTTCTTTCATAGAAGATAAGTACGATAGAAAATACATTTGAAGGACATACTATATGTATATAATTATGAGAGTTTCTATCGCAGAATATAAATATACATATATCATTGGAGAAATAGAGTATGTAAAATGCTGTCATTTTGCGAGCGTTGTCCGAAGAGGTGACTTTGTTTTATCGTATCGTATTATTAATTGCTGCAATTTTGTAGATATATATTGATATTTTAAAAATTAATTTATTAATTTACCTATTAATTTATTTATTAAAATTAATCTATTTATTTATTCATCTACTATTAATTTAGACTTTTCACAATCATATATTATAATTTTTTAATACAATTTTTACAATTAATTGTGATATAAATTTTTGTCACATTAATCTCTTACAAGTATTGCGAAGAAACGATTTTTGGTATTTCGTATAACTTTTGTTTAATGTAACAAAAGTTACACGTTCTCGCAATACATGATAACAATGCTAAATATTTGTAGCAATATTTGTAAGCAGACACGATTATATAAATAATATTTATATATAATAAATATGTTATAACGTACAAAATAATAGGAAAAATCACATACGAATTATTTACGATTTTTTCAAACAGAGGTAAGTATTTTGTTTTTCATTAATAAATTGTATTGTATATTACATTATTATCGCATTTTTCACTTTAATATCAGTCTACTCATGAAAAGAATATTAGATCTCTTGAACATCACGTACATTTTATCGCGTACATTTTCTCACACGTACGTAATGTTATATCACGTACGTTCACATAATATTTATCGAAAGGTTATCTTATCAATTTGGTATAAAAGCGGTACGTTTCTGCATTTTATTTACAGTCTAACATTATTTGAACAGTACGCAATTATACCATTTGTGAGAAAATTTTAAAGTGTTTTAAAGCATATGCAAATATTTGTGTTAAAATGTCAACAATAAATATAACAAATGTTATAAACTTATTAATCACAACGTTCAGCATTGCAAATTTTGCTGTCTCGCCTGTTAATCACCACGAAGTTGAACTTCCGGTTTAATAAAAAGTGCTGTAAATTTTGATGTTGCGATTGAACACGGATGGGGACTTGATTTTGATGATTCGGCGGAGCCACATGATGTACAATTTGTGGACGTGTATGATGTTGATGCTGAAGAAGAAGCTAATTATGAAGACGAAGTTTGTGTGGTGGATAACGAAGGTGGAAGTATAAACTTAAATTACAAAAGAAAAGCAGTTGAATTTTGGCACAGTGGAAAAAAAAGGACGTTTATCTATTACTGCTGTACAAAATCGTTTTAGACAGGTAAAATTTTATTTAAAAAATAAGGAAAAATAGTACAAGTTAAACGAGCAAGTAGACGTACGTTGTGTATGAATAGTAGTTTTAAACTTACATTACTTATATCGCATATCTGCATTTATCTACATTAGTTCATAAATCTTTTTATTTTTAATTAGATTTTTTAAATATTAAACTCCTTGTCTTCTAGGTAAAATCTGTTTCGCAATTGTATAGATGTCAAGAAAATGTAATTCACGGAGGGACAAACAGGGACAAACTTGTATTTATTGCCGAATATGTACTAACGAAACTCCAAGAAACTATGGACAGAGGATCTACCGTTCACGATATGGATTTGCGAACGTGGGCATTGCAAGCAAAAGATGAAATAGACTTTCCTTCATTTAAAGCAGGAAATTGGTGGATATGGAATTTTAAAAAGGCACATCGAATTGCATCACGTAAAATAACAAGTTTCAAAACCCGATCTTCTCGTACAGCTGATGTAACAATACGTCAAAATGCAGAAGATTTTGTGAGACAGTAGTATGTAGGAAGCTATGGCCCGTCAAAACAAACCCCCACCACCGACCCCTCCGGCGCCGGGGGCGTGGCCAGACGGTCTGACCACGTGACGTCTGGGGGCTCTGATTAGCTGACGCAAGAGGGGGAGGGGGTAATTGTTAATTAAATGTTGCGTTCTGATTGGAGAGCCATAGCTTCCCCGGGTTCTGATTGGCTTTCCCCCTAACCTGCCTTGGGTCATTTTGGGGGGTAGCACGTGGTGGACGACGCTCAAAGATGGCGGAATTTTCGGTTAGCACGTGGTGGACGGGGTTAGGGTTGCGCGGCAAAGATGGCGAAATTTTGGAGTAGCACGTGGTGGACGACGCTGAGGCAGCACGACAATATGGCGGAGGTCGAAGAGAGATTTCCAGAGTGACCACGAGAGGGAGGGGGGAGAAATAAAAATGGACATGTTCGCTTCTCTTCGCATTGCGAGGCACGTGGCTGAAAGTGGTTTCTTTGAGAGGGAGGAGGGGGAAGTCGGTACGGAGCGGCAAGCACAGGCCGCATTGCGGTGAGCCGCAACTGATCCTTTTTTTTTTAGCGAAGGGTTTATAGCTGTGTATGAGGAGAGGAAAACAGGAACGAACAGGTTCGTTCTGCGACGTGTCTATTCCTGAAATGTAAGAGAAAAGGGAATAAAGAGAAATAGACGGGAACTAAAGTTACAAAAATGTTTATTACATAAAATAATACAATGGTACGAGAAAATAAGTATTTTTTAAATTATTCTTAAAAGTACACGTTTGGACATTACAACATTCAGCGTGGTTTTTAACGCACACGTTTTTATTATGAAGAAAAATGTTACGGAATAATTTTACGATCAACCAATCATTACGTTCACAATTGACGGTAAACAGATTGAGAAACTGATTAAGACTATAACCGATAGACATGAAATATAAAAATACACAGCAGTATTGTCCGCAAGTTTCAGAGAGCGCTCCTTGTAGCGTCGTGGTGTTCCATCGATGCGTGGTAGAATTTCGACGAAGGCGTAAGAGGAATCTGGAGTCTAAGGGCGGTAGTCCAAATCTGTCGAAATAAGTTCCTGCTCCTTGCTCATCGATGTAGAAGGCGACCCAATGTTGACCAGGCCGATCGTGATCGTCCGTGTTAGCAACGATGGCAGTCGACCTCGTCCACACCCTCGGCAGTCTGTCGGCAGGATATACTCCCGCATATCTGACACTGAGGTGTTGCAACGCTTGTAATATTTCCAGCGAGTTCATTTTTACGCGTGTAATTAATGATTTGTATAATTTCGGAGTTTAACATACCTCTTTCTTCGTTGTCGCACTAGTGTTCACGGTTGATGTCGGACGTATCGGGGGGTTATTAAGTTGTATTCTTTTTGTACGCCGTCTATTATATAATACGCTTTTGCTTCTTCTTCTCTGTCGTCTGTGTGATTCTTTTCTTCTTCTTTTGCCGCGTTATTCTTCTTTTGCCACGCCTCGATATTGCGAATTATATCGTCGAGAATTTTATTTGTATAAGGGACACCACTGTCGGTTTTCTTTTCTTCGACGCTTGCGTTCAAGTTTTCATGAGAAATACTAGTATCGTTGCTGCTGCTGCTACTTCCACCGTCGCGTCGTCTTGTTCTATTAGCCAGCGTTTCAATTTGAAAGCGTTACGTAGCGCGCAAATAGGTTTGCCTGTATTCCAAACTTGGAATCCGTGATGAGAGCAACGTTGTCTGCACTCTCTGTCTTCCGGTAAACTTTTGAACGATGGAGAAATTTCTTGCAGATTATATATGTTTCTGGAGATTACTTGAGTCAAGTAACGAGCCTTTTCTGCACCCTTGCAGTAGATGTAACGTACTTGTCGCGTAATTTCACGTAGTCGTAGCTCGACGCACTTGAGATCGGTTTTACCGTCGAACCACTCGATTCCATGATAATTTCGCGAAAGCCAGGTCTCGTCTTGACTTTTCAGGTAAATTGTAAAATGGGTAGGGCGGGGACATAATCCAGTGTCCGATAATCGCTGCGTTAACCGCGACAACTGCGACTTCTTTTGGAATAAACTTTTCCTCGACATCTCGGAAACCTTGTATATCTATGACTATATCCATGGTCCAAAATGCACTCTTAATTTTTTAAGCGATGTGACGACGTTCGTGTCTCGAACGAAACTGAATCTCTCTTTGAATCTCTCTTTTCGGGACTTTACGCAGGATTTTAGGAAAATATGTAGTGGGGGTAAAAATAATGTGTATAGGAGCTGATGTGGGATATGATTCGTCGACATTGGAAAGACTAACCGGTAAAATCGACGATGATTTGACGAGAGGAGTCGATTTCTAGAACGTTATCGAACTCGGCGTAAACGATACAATTAACGGTCGCGGTAAGCGCCCTTTCAAATCGTACTTCTAATCGTAAACTGCCATGTTTCACGAGATTCCAATGTCCGGCGCAATTGGCGGATAAGTCAGGCGTAAGATTGAAGGCGAAAAGTGTGAATCCGCTGCCGTAATCCTCTCTGCTTATAGAATTACCCTCGTTCAAGAAATGAATGCCAGTCCCCGAGAAGAGAGTGTGATAAGCTTCGACGTAGAGTGGCTCGTCGTTCGAGAAGCTTGGTTGTAGCGGTCTACTTGGAATTTGTATACCATCGGCGTACAGCGAAAAGAAATTTATACCGTAGTTTCTGAAATTAAACGGGTTTAATTTTCTATCGCCGTTAAACGCTTTGTTATCGACAAAACCGATTATTACGCGTTTCGGTAGTGGACCGAGTATTACGTTATCAATCGATTCTCCTACGAGCCCCGCGTGAATCGTAAATGTTTTAACCTCGACTCTCGTAAGAGGATATTTGGCGGTAGTTTTACTCAGCATTCTCGCATGCGCGAGTAATACGCCGGGGCTTATTTTTGCTCTTCTCCCGAGTAGACTGGCGTCTAGAATGCGTATTTTTTATGTCAAATTACTTTCCATAAGGCAAAACGCATCTTTCGAGCGAACGAGTCTCATTCTAACTTCCACTCCGTTAATTAAGAATTTATCTCGATTGAAAACGTCGCAGTGAAGATGCCCTATGAGATCTAGCGCGTGTCCTTCGTGAATGTACCAAGCGCGTCTCACGAGAGCCGGATTTGGTGTTTCCGAGTCTAGGAGCGCGTCCATGAGACCGGGGGTATCCGCGTCCTAGAGACAAGAGGTCAGATGGGAAGTTTCTGCGGGTGAAGAATAATTTAACAACGCCTCGATGTAAGCGCGGTACGCGTAAGCGTTGTTTTGCGGTGAAACGAGCTTTTGATTGAAATATACGTCGATTTGGTTGAACATGGAATGTAGCAAGTGATTTACAGGGCCTACTTTGTTCACGTGGGCGCCGGTTGTACTTCCTCCGGCTCCTGCCATTGCTGTATAATCTATGCGCGCGAAGACTCAACATGGTGAGATCCAGGTAGTCTTCCCCGTGACCGGGTATGACGAATTCTATAGGCGCGTCGTCCGCGAGCGAAGTTACGGGTTTGTAATAGATTCATTGCGAGCTCTCGATACTGGTTTGAGTGGGAGGTAAGGAGAAGAGACCGAGTTCGCTCTTTAAACACTCGCTCGAGTGTGTATGAAGAAAGGACATACTTAGTTATCCTCTTCCTCTCCTTGAATTCTCGGTTTGCGCGCCGATTAAGAGAATATGTCGGATACGCTGCGTTTCTTGTCGCTACGACGACGTTTGCTCGTAGTGGCCGGTTTTTTGGTCTTTCTACCTACTGCGCGAACTTTCTTTTTCTTCGTTGTTTTCTTTTTCTTCTTCTTCTTTTTCTGGCTTTTTGTCGATTTTTTTTTGACTGTTGGAGGACGACGACGTTTACGTTCCGCGACGCGACTGACGTGGCTGCCAAAGGGAAACTGAAACGCTGGAATTTTTGCTGGTACTTTATACCCCGAACCCTTCATCATGCTGCTTATCTTTTCTCTGGCTTTTCTCTTAAGATTTCCACTCGATTCCTTGAAGCGCGTTTTGATAGCGTCCTTAATCGGTATATTATTTTCGACATCTTCCATCACATTGATACCCGTGCGTAAAGCTTCTTTACCGACCGCTCGCATTCCTCTACTTAGGCAAGGAAGTACCTTCCTGAATAATCCTCCGAGAAAACTGCCTGATTCCATGTCCTCGTTGATAAGCCGTCCCGACGAAAACTCGTGGAATTCCTCCTCCCCGTCCGCTCTGTGATTCGAAATATTCGTAGTCCATGGCACAGAATTTATATTTTTTCTCACACTTATATCGACGACGCCGCGTTATATTACTGGAAACGTCTAAAGTGCAATGTCGCCGTCAGCGTCCCGGATTCGAATGGTATATTTTTTCCGAGTTGATCTTTTATATCTATTTCAATCCTGCGGAAATTTGTTTTCCGTAATGCGATATAATGCAGCGGGGAGAAACGTTTCATCTGATTCGTACCGTACGCGTCCGCGTGATTATGGCCGTACGTCTCGACCGGCACTATTCGAAGAAGAGGCGCTTGCACATCGCCGACTATATAAGGTTCGCAAATATCGCAATAAACGAACAGTTTATCTGGAATACCGCGCTGCAAACTACAAGGTTCGATAGAATAGAAACCCCATTCGCGTGTTTTTTTGGCGTTATGAAAACCGAGTGTAATATAAGTCGCTGTAAAATCATCTTTAGAATCAGGTTTAGATGCCGTGAGCTTCCTATAGTATACACCTCTCCCGTTATTTTTAATAGCATCACCTAAACCGAGTATTTGTAGAAGAGCATCAGAAACGCTCAAATGATGAACCAGCTTGCATTTATTTTCGCCACAGGTAATGCTAAGGAAGATTTTTCCGCCAGTCTCCTTTTCCCGTTCCAAATAAAAATGTGAGCCGACTTCTTTGAACGTGGAATTAATCGCGCCGATAAGTTCTTCGATATTTTTGTAAATTCCCTGATGTATTACGCCTCTCCTCGCCGTTAACTTTGCGTCTCTCTCCCCTTCTTTAGTATCGACAAAGTACAGGTCATTTTCATGGTTGCCGCGTATGTGGTAAAAAGTACTGGGAAATTGAATCTCGCTAAGCGCGACTTCCCATTCGCCGTGTAAGTGTAGAGTTTGCGGTAATTCCGTAATGAACGACGAGGTTTTATTGTCAGGAAAATGCCGCATACTGCTATTGCTCGGAGGAACTACGAGAAATTGGTCGTCCCTCATCTTGAAGAGAAGTTAAATTCGAAGCGGGGATCCAACTGTCGAACTTGCTGGGATATCCAGGCCAGCTAACTAGCACCTGCTTATTAGCGCCGCGTCCCCTACTCTTTATCACGCGATCGACGATAAACTCTTCTTCCCGCAAGTTTTTCTCAACTCGGGCTAATTCCTGTTCGTAAAAAAGGTAAATATGCATATTAGGTCAAACCTCACCGATGACCTTGACCTTGACATATGTTGTCAAGGTCACCCTCCTGAGTGACCTTTAGAAGGTTTTAGCCGGCGGTCATTGTTTATTAAACAAAAAAACTTTGACAAATATAGCAGTTATTTTGAGTATTGAAAGGCATAAACGACCTTGATCTTGACATATGTTGTCAAGGTCACCCTTCTGAGTAACCTTTAGAAGGTTTTAGTTGGCGGTTATTGTTTATTAAAAAGTTATAAACAAAAAAAATTTGGTGGAAAAAATTATTTAAAGCAGTGAATTGTTGATATAATCATGACAAAAGCATGTTAAAGCTTTGTTAAAGCAAATAATAGTTGATTATTGGCAAAAACCTATAGGTTAGTGACGCGCTTTACAAGTATGTGCTTTCTAAGTTGAAGCACATACAAAGCACATACTTATAAAGCGCGCCACTAACCTATAGACGCGCTTTACAAGTATGTGCTTTGTAAGTTGAAGCACATACTCTCTAGTCTCTGCTTTAAATAACTTTTCTTTCAATATACCAACAATTCGCTACTATAACTAACTTTCCTTCGTTCATACATGTACTATTTCCACATAAATATCAGTCATTTATGTCTATTAGTACTCAAAATAACTGCTATATTTTTCAATTTTTTTTTGTTTATAACTTTTTAACGAACAATGACCGCCGGCTAAAACTTTCTGAAGGTCACTCAGGAGGGTGACCTTGACAACATATGTCAAGGTCAAGGTCATCGGTGAGGTTTGACCTAATATGCATATTTACCGTAAAAAATACCGTCTATGACCTCGCCCGCTAAATCGCTCAGTTCGTACACGCGTGGTTATCGCCACTCGAGAACACGGTGAATTCGAAATATTTCCTCGCTCCACCTTGCCTCGTATCCTTTCTCGAAGGTGGCTTTCGCTCTACTGACGCGAACGAGATCGACGTGATATTTAGCTTTTTGTTTGCGTTTTTCGTTCTTCTTCTTCTTCTTCTTCTTCTTCCAACGCAGAGCTATATTATCACGCGCGACACGAGCGTTTTCTCGCGTGACGACCGGTGGCTGCATTCTGATGGCGGAATGAGTGGTGTGATTGTAAGCGCTTACGATATCCTGCAAAACATCGACGTAGCGTCGCGTATTTTTATGCGTGAAATAGCGCCACATTCGCTCTTTCAACGTCCTGTTGAAGCGCTCGACGACAGCGGCTTTGATATCTGGATTGCGGGCTCCTCGAAAACGAATGTCGTTTTCCTCCAGAAACTTTTGCAGCCCTTGTCCGACGAATTCTTTACCCTTGTCCGTTTGCAAATACACGAGTACGCGTCCGTCGCTTCTCGAGAGCACGCGTTGGAAAGCCGACGTCACGTGCTTGCTCGTTTTGTCGCGTAACGGTTCTACCCAGGCATATTTACTAAGCACGTCGATAATCACCAGAAGATACGTATAGCCGTCGTTGTAACTTTTAAGATTGCGGAGTTTGATCAAATCGGCCTCCCACAGGTCGTCAATATTCGTTACGGTGTAATGTAAACGTGGAAATTTCTTGCGCGACGGACGATGCAGCGTGTAAGCGTCTTGCGTTTCGAGCCATCGGGTGACTTCGTTACGGGAAAAAATCGGTTTAGCGGCGCGCGTCAGATTTTCCGTTGCCGAATAGCCCGCGTAATGTCCCGGATCGTAGTAGAATTTTTCAAGTTCCGTCATTTCTGTTTACTCCAATCGAGCAAGCGTCTTTTTCTCGCCGGCGGCGAATCAGCGTTTCTCGGAGTCTCTGTCGACGTTACAGTCGCGGGAGTGGAGCTCGCGGAAGGTCGAAATGACGAAGAACTAGCGGACGCGGATAATAAACTCTTATTCCTCACCAGTACAGCGGGGACGTTCAAGACGCGAAGTAATCGTGCGAACTGGTCTTCCAACTGCTTTCACGGTTTTTCTATCGCGCATCGCCTCGTTTATCAGGTCTTTGATATTTGAATCTTTTATAACACTACCGTCTATAGTCACGACTCCAACGTCGTTCCAGCTAATTCTACTCGGCACAGCTTTCTCGACCAAATATTTCATCAGCAAGAGAGCATGCGAGCGATAAGATTTTGGTACACTGTCCACTATTTTTCTAACGCTTTTTGACAGTTCGACATTATGTTCGCGGTACGTGGGTCGCCAGGCTGAGACATTTTTTGCCTCATTACTGCTAGGTGCTTCGAGATCGCGCGTCATTGTCTCGTCCGTCACGTCGTCGTCGTCGTCGCCGTCGCCACGATCCTCGTTGTCCGCATTTCCCTCTTCTTCTTCTTCGTCATTGCGCGCGTCAGTCTGATTTCGCTTTCGCTTTACTCGAGCAAAGTGTAGATATCGCCATAGCGTCTCGTTATACTTTTTCCACCTTTCGCTCTTGTCGAGCGGCAAGGGAGAATTAAGAATACGGCCCATCTTCGCATCGAGTCGCGATAGAGGGGTTCCAGGTGTACGCACTGAAATATTGGCGCTCTCCGAATTTCCGTCGGCGGTAATCGCAGCGGAGGGACTTTGTTGCAGTAGTTGACGTTGCATTCTTTCGAGATTTTTCGTGGTAATTAAAACCATTTTCTTTGCCCTTTCCATAACGCGATTTTAATCTCTGCCAGCGATAATCCGCGAAAATAAGGCAGTCAATATAGGTCCGATAATATAGGGTAAGAATCCACCTCGCTGTACCAATAGCTTTCTTTTAGTCTTCCAATCACCACGTTTTGTCGCGATGCGACGCAACGTCGCTTTGTAGTAGTAGTAGTAATGCGTTTATTTGTATATCCCCGTAGGGTTCACAAAGGCGTTTTATAGGGACGTACCCAACCCTTTACAAAATTCCGTACTCCCCTCTCAAAGAAAACCTGGCCATTGGGCGACCTTACAATCTCTTTCCCTCCCACCCCCTTAAACCCAGTACCCTTCATCCGCCTTCCCTCGCCCCCCCTCACTTCTCCTCCTTTCGTTTTTTCATCCTCCTGCCTGTTATCCTCCCTCAGTCGCTCCTCTTTGTCATAGTCGCATGCGATGACCTTCCCTCCTGCCTCATTTTCTTCACCAGCTCTCATCTCTGTTCTCACGTTCTTCTCCTGTCTCCTCCATCTGTCTGACCTCCGTCCTTCTGTCCTCTCCTCTCCTGCCCTATTCTGAACATACAAAGAGTATTAAAAAACCTTGACCAACTACCCGACCCCCTTCTTTCCCTCCCTCCTCTCCGTCCGCTCCATTCCTCGCTCCTCCTTGCACTTCATCGCATACGTCGTCTTCTGTGTCCCGTCCTCCGGCCGAATCTTCCTCTCCTTTCTCTCCGCACTGTCCTTCTCTCTCTCACTAGCACCCTCCGGCCTACGTCGCTTTGTATTTGCTCAGACGATTTTTTTCACGTTGTTCGAGCGGAACGTTACCCTTGAGTGTATTGAAAACGCATTCACAGATACACCGTACTAACTTATCGTCCGCGGTTCGTAGGAGGGACGCACGTTGATTTTTGTTCAGATAACACAACGCTTCGAGAAGACAGGCGTTTTTCTTTCCGATCAAACGTCTGGCGTTTTCCGTCGCACTGGCCGATTTCGCGTTATCCTCCTCCTTCATCGTGAGAAAATTACACGACTGACTCGAGCGAGCGCCAGCGCACAGCTTTTATACGCGTCCGTTGGAAAATGATCTACGCGGTACGTAGACGTAATTCACCGTGTCACCGGGAAAGATGCACGTTCGAAACCGATATTCGTCCGGAGTCGATTGTTTCAGATCGAGCAACAAGTATCCGTGCGGTCTCGACGTGGCGTCGTAGAACGCCTCTTCTAGAAACTTTGGATCGTCGGGAAAGACTTGTCGCGCTAAATGGCAAATTTGGGCGCGATCGCGAGGATTCTTGAAAACTACTATGTAATTCGCATTGAGCGATATGTCGCGTTGCCCGCGCCCCTGATGGAAAAGATTTTGAGAGATGAGAATTACACTGAGATTCTTGTGATGACTGCCTTTGGTAAAGAGATCCACGATCGCGTCGCTCGATGACGATTCTCTCATAAGATCGTCGATTATCACCAATTTAGGGGAAAGCGGATTGCCGGAATAATCTTCCGGACGTGGTAAACCCTCGCGAAATTCTATTATATTTTTCTTCGGTACAGATACTTCCTCTTTTACGTGCGCGTCGTCGTCGTCGTCGTATTGCAATTGACGATAAGCTTCCTTGCCACTCCGCGTAATAAAACAAAACTGTCTCGAAACGTACGTCGGACATGCGTGATAAATGTCGGAGAAAAGTTTTCACAAAGATCGTCTTCCCGCAGCCGGTCGGCCCGCATACGATCGACGTCCAAGGATGTTTCCAGCGCACGTCCATTTTGCGAAATGATCGACTCAAATTCCATGCGCGACTTCAAAAAGAAATAAGCCCGTTTGATAATTTCCCCCTCCTCTTACCCCTTTCGTGAATACTCTACCGTTGCAATCAGGAGGGCAGCCCGGATAAGCTCATCAACGCGGCGGCGGCGGCGGCGACGAACGCGCGCGTCAGCGTACCCCCGCATACGCTCGCGCGAGCGAAGAGCGCCGCGGCGGTTT
>JASTWR010001754.1:0-34384 GCA_030770355.1 Harpagoxenus sublaevis | reverse complement strand
GTGAAGTTGCATTTGGAGTGTCAATCTCGTGGGCTTCAAGTACCTCAGCCATGAAGTCCGCAGCCTCGTAGTAAGCGTCCTCATAGGCGATGATAGGATTTCTCGGTGAAATAGACATCTGTAGCTCTGATTTTGTCGTCGGCAAGAAGCTCTATTTGTCATCCATCTCTTGGCATTGGGCGAACATCTCTTTCAATGTCGTGAGACGTTGTCGAGTGACGGCTGTTGTCATCTTGGCTTGTCCGAGCTTCTTGAAATTAGGCAGCACTCGAGATATAGAATTCAAGAGTCGCCTTTGTGTGGCAAGAAGTTCCTCAACGGTCGACATGGCAAAAATAATAATTTTCAATAATAGGACCGTGAAAGTCACAAACAGTTTTTTCTCCTTGGCAGCGATCCGGCTCGAAGGACCAGAATGTTTGTTGTTGATGGTTGCTGATACAACCTTGACGAAGGTTCGCACACCAAGGCGGAAAAACTTTGAAATAACGGCTCCAAATTATTGAGATAAAATATATAGTTTAATGTCAATGTTGGCGGTAGAGGCGAGCAGTATCACAAATTACACTTACGATGCGGTTAAATGCACGCACTCTTGTCTTTGGTATTACGAAGACGACAACGGTAGACGTAGACTCGTACGCGGGCGACAGAGCTCGGAATTCGCTCTGAGTTCGAGGCGCACGTGGAGATGCACTTAGATGGCACGCCGCACAGCCGGTACGGTCCTCGCGTGTAATGCAGGGAACCGAGATCACGAAAAGGCGTAGGCGCGTTATTCTCAAGATGCACGTTACAATTGCCAAAATTCGAACCGTCTCTTTACACGTTGGAATGTCGACTCAGGCGATCATCGTCTACCGATCCGAGCGTTGTTTACGCCGACGGATCGGGCCGGCTCGGCCTCGCTCGTCACGCGTAACGCTGAGCGTACGACACGCGGGCGCAAGCGGAGCACGCGCGAGATTGGGTGGAAAATTAAAGATTAAATTGAACGCTTATTCCTAAACATACCGCCCGCCTCGAATGTATAAGTGATGGCATTGTGAATACAGATCAAGGAGGTAGAAAAGCAGTGGAATATACCTCATGCATTTTCAAGTAAGTTAGAAAAGGGTAATACTGAAGGAGAGCTCACTCCTCACCGATTTCGTTGAACTTAGGCTTAATCGACGCGTTTTTGCACAAAACGAACGAATCTGGCAGAAAAAAGCTCCGCTCTGCCCCGCGACGCGAGATATTAACTGTTAAATTTGACGACTATTAGGTTATGAAACCTGTCATACCGACGCGATGTAGCGACTACGGACTTGCTCCGCGACCACATGCGCATGCTCCGTGGTCACATGCGCATGCTCAGTGGCCGTGCGCACATGCAAAAGTGCGCGAACTTGAAACGTATGCAATTATGCATACTTATAATGCATAAATATAAATATGTATTTTTCATATATCAACTATTCTCTGCTTTAATAAATTATTTAACAAATAATTTGTTAAAGCAAAGAATAGTTGGTATATGAAAAGTACATATTTATATGTACTTATTCATCGTACATATTTATATGAATAGTTGGTATATAAATATGTACTTTTCATATACCAACTATTCTCTGCTTTAACAAATTATTTCTGTTTCGTTAACTTCGACGCTTAATATCTGTAGCAGAAATAATTTGTTAAAGCAGAGAATAGTTGATATATGAAAAGTACATATTTATTTTTATGCATTAAAGTATGCATACGTTTAAAATTCGCTCCCTTTTGCATGCGCGTGCGGCCACTGAGCATGCGCATGTGGTCACAGAGCTGACAGAGCACGCGCATGTGGCCGCGGAGCATGTTCGTGGTCGCTACATCGCGTCGGTATGACAGGTTTCATAACCTGATAGTCGTCAACTTAACAGTTAATATCTCGCGTCGCGGGGCCGAGCGGGCCTTTTTTCTGCCAAATTCGTTCGTTTTGTGCAAAAACGCGTCGATTAAGCCTAAATTCAGCGAAATCGGTGAGGAAGGAGCTCTCCTTAAGTATTACCCAAACTAAATAAACTAAATAAACTAAATAAACTAAATAGGAAGCCCGTCACACAAAACGATATCATCATTGAAAAGAACTCTGTTAAACTTGGCAAACGGGCCGACGTCCGTCCCGGACGCCGGCCCGCGACGGACCAGATATATGGGAGTTTGGAGGCCCTGACGGACCGCCGTAGAGTTAGCAGACAAATTGAATATTTTTGATTTTTTTTTTTTTTATATATAATTTGGGAATCATTTGGGGAAGTTTGGGAAAATTGATTAAACATTTGGGAAAGAATAGATTTTGTGTTATTAACAAAATTTATCAAGCGTCAAGTTAGCAGATAGCAACTATGTTTAATGTTTATTCTAAGTGGAATCGATTGGAAATCATTTGGGGATGACATCTTCATTGGAATTTTTATTTGGGAAAGCTTTGTATTCAAAATAAAAATAAAAATAAATTTAGGTCTCTGTTCTTTTTCGCTGCACTTCTGCACTAGTGCAACAAATGAACTTATTACACTAGTTCACATGTGTAGCAAAAAAGAACAGACCATTATCGGCAGTAGTGTGAAAATTACATATTTTTCGGAGGAGCAGCGAGTTACGAGTCGGTCGAGACCGTCGAGTAGACCTCGACATGACAACATACTCCGAAAAGAAAATTTGTAGATGTTATTTTCTTGATATACCTTTGTGTATTCAGTTAGTGAACACATATGTGTATCTTTCAGTGCGCTAGATAATCCAGTTTATTGCTCGACAATTCAATCATCTACCAACGAGACATTGCAATTGGTTAATGCTTTTATGAAAAAAGGACCAACAAAAGACATTTTTCTTCGAAGATTCTTGATTCTGCGAAAATATTACCCAATTGTTCAACGAACAGAAGCGACAACTTCACTCAATCCATATTTTTTAAATGCAGAGAATAATATCGGGACAATTTGGAGTGAACTATTTGATTCCGAACCGAGTCTATTTAAAACATACGAATGTAATAATCCCATTTGCAATTTTGAACTACAGACTATTTAATTTCTTTCTGTGAATCATAGAACGATTGAGAGAAAAGGATTCGGGGCGTTGGAAGAAGCTATACAATTTCATTCACGTATTTCCAATATCAGATGTCGTAAAGAAGAGTGTAAAGGAATTGCCACGAAAGATTAGTATGACTAATTTTCAAATTTTAGTCGAACTTGACATAAGATCACGAATTGAAATGACTGATAGAATGCAATGTATACTCTAGGTGATTTTCCGATTGTTCTGCATTTGGAGAAAAAATATAGGTAAGCACAGTCCACACACAGGCATCAATTAATAAAAGAAGTGCAGTATTATAATTACTATTTTAATTTTTAGATTAGCAGGTGTTGTTGGTTATACCCCTGGTCATTTCGTTGCCTATTGCCGGCGAATTACAGGTCGTTGGTTATTATGCAACAACCTTAAAACTACGATAGAGTCATGCAATGATAAGACTGTGATTATCCCTCATGGGATTATTTATATCTTATAAACAATATATCTTATAATCTTATAAACAGTATGTACAGGGTGTGAAGCTAAAGGTATTATAAACTATTATTTCTAAACCCTTTTAGTTGTACACCTTGTATATATTTTTCAATTTTGACATTAAACATAATCGCGTTAAGTAGAAAATCTGAAAAATATTTGTTGATATGCGCATCTTTCTTTTAGTTTTAAGTTTTCGACAAACAATTCGTATGTACCCAACTGTCGCCAGTGCGTAAAGTGATAGGATTTGCAGATTTCTTAGAGTACTGTTGAAAAAGATTGTAACGATATGGAAGGGAAACTATTGGTATATATAATAAAATAGGTTTATACAGTAATATATTATCTACATATTTGATTTCGGATCGTGTGTAACAGCGAAAAAATCCTTCCCAGATTTTCATGGTATTCCTTCGACAGATCGGTATCATCTCGGTTTGCGAGTGACGAGCAAAGTAGAATCCTCTATCTCTCGGACCATATCCATTTGCCGCAGGTATTCCAGGAGCGCCACGGAAACCTACGAGAGAAATTGTTTCCCAATTTAATGCATGGTCAAAACAATTGATGTAAATATGTCTCGTAACAACGTATCGTTTCAATTGAGAATGAAAATTATCGTGTTGACATGTAATGTGAAATACGTATGATTATACCTGGTTGTCCTTGTCGTCCGGTTGCTCCGGGAGGTCCATCTTTACCATCCGGTCCTTGCGGTCCAGAAATTCCAATCATACCAATCAGTTTCACCCTGTCGTCCCGGTAAGCCGTCCTTGCCAGGCTCATCCATCATTCCCTGCAGTCCAGGGAAACCTGCGTATTCATGCGGTATTATATTTCCATTCAATAAAATATATATGTTTGTGTGTGTGTGTGTGTGTGTGTGTGTGTGTGTGTGTGTGTATACAGCTTCGATTTTATTTGTATAAAATGAAATATATATAACACCTGGTAATCCGGGCACTCCTGTATCACCGGGGAGTCCTCGTCTCGGGAATGGCGGGAAAGAATTTATGCCAGGGTCTCCTTTCGGTCCCTATCACGAGCAAAGTATATTTAAGGTAACTTCTATTCGCTTTATCCTTGTTGCTTAATTTTATGTTTTGATAATATAAATTGTTTTATTACCCTTTACTAATATAAAATAATGAAATTTAAAGAAAATCTGTAAGGAGATTTCTAATATGAAAAATAAAAGCGTAAGAAGAATCTAGCAAATAAATCAACGGATGTAATACTTAAATTGCCGATACCGTAATTGCTGAGAATTATATTACAATTCGAGAATCTCACCTGTGGTCCTTCAGGACCAGGCAGCCCACGTAGACCAGATTCTCCGAATCTCGCCGAATGGTAAGATTCCAGCCATTAAAGTGCTGCAAAGATTATTTCCTTTATTAATATTTAATAGTAAAAAATTATTTATATATCAACTTAAAAAAATATTGTTAATATAATTGTACAGGCATATTATATAATATACTTCTACAATTGATATACTTCTACAATAGCGAAATAACAGAAGAAAGTGGATTAAAATTCTCTTCTCAAACTTACCATAATATTGGATTCATATACCATAGCTGGTCAGGAACTTGTCTGAGGATTTGATTCGTTCTAACTGGATGCGTAAAGGGTTGCTTGCGATAGCCAAAGAAGTAACCGAGATAGACGAGAGGTAGCGAGATGCCGAACCAGAGGCACAGCAGGGCCACCATCGTGGTAAAGGGGACTGCACCGGAGCTATGTTTCCCCCATATGAAGAAATTTAGGAAGAAGCATGTCGTGAAGACTATACCTGGATAGAACGTCGCCGTCTGCAACAATAAATATTAATCCTTATATTAGAAATTACGATATATACGTTTCATGAATTTTAATTGCGAAAATTATAGTATGCAGAAAAATATATTCACGTTACATGAATAAATCATGTTATATATAGTCTGTGTTTTTTTTACCATCAAAGCGGCTCTTCTCCATTCTCGATCCCCGCATAGTTTTGTACAATCGGGCCGAGAAGTAGCCGGCGAATAAACCGGAAAACACGTACAAAAATATTGCGCAAGTGCCCAAGGCTCCTCGACTCGCCGGCGACAGCATTCCCAGCATTCGCGAAGACTGCAAGAATACAGACAGGTATAAACAAATATGTAGCCGTACTTTACGTTGCGTTGCTAGGATTCAATATGTTCCTACATATCGTGATTAAAGCCATGAAAAATATCTGGATGCCGCTGCCGATCACTGGCGGCGAATAAGCGCGAGTTAGTGGGCGGTCGGAACACCTCTCCATGAACCAGTTTCCAACCGGTCTCCTCGATGGTTTCATCCAGACCCGCCAAACTGTCACTCTCACCCGCGTTGTAACGGGCTATGTCCCTTCTGAGCGTTCTCACCATGATCATCGTAAGAATTTCCTGCGACAAATACATCCAAAATTAAATTCTGAAAATGTACAGAAATAAATCTTTTTTTAATTATATATATCTATTTTTTATTTGTTTGAAAATCGAAGAAATAAAATATTTGTATCAACTTTATCATATTTTATCGAGTAAAGTCATAAAATTTATCTAATGTTATCGTGTTGCGTGATACATCTGTAAATTTGCGTCACGAAATGTTGCAGAAGCTTGAAAAAAACTAATAAGTTTCTTCATGATGTCTTATTTCGAATGATAGTTTTCCAAATGCGAGAATCTAAAGTTTTGCCTAATATTGTAATCATTGTTCATTCTCACCAGATAAGAAAAAAAACGACAATGAGAGAATTGATGATCGAGAACCAGTGAATTTCGACGTCGCTCATGCCGAGGTACACGTCCCATCTGCTCGCCCAGCTGACGTCCGATTGTTTCCATTCCACCGAGTACAGGAAGAGGAGGCTCGTGCCTTTCGGATTGACAAACTGTGGGCTGGCCTCACTCGGTAGAATGCAAGTGTTCTCGTTGAACTTCAATTGAGATGTGTCGATGGATCGAGCTTCCACCTCGAATCCGACTACTCTAAATTCATTTCTGCAAATAAAATTAAAACGATAATTTTAATCACGACACTTTCTTTATCTCTGTAAACTCTTTTGCAGATGTATGGAATGGATACTAACTCGCCGTGTTTGTGATAGCTTAACTTTAGCTTAAGATAATTATTGATGTACACTTGATCGTTCATAGTTCCGCCGAGACGATACCCTTGATAAACCACCACGTTATTCGTTTCTTTGTGTTTCTTCTTGGTAGCTGCCGGCAGATTATCTATTAACCTGAAAAAGATCCAGGATAGAGACGACGAAAAACACACCTTCTTGTAACGTATAATAATGAAATTCTAACAGGTGCACGAAATATTCATGCTGGACCATCTGGATAACGTGTTGGGAATTTGCCTCGTCCCAAGTCATCAATTTAGATGGCTTGTGACACAGTAGCCTACAGGTGATGTTTTCTGCCATTAGAACTTCATATATGGGGTGTTCACTATCCTGGGAAGCAAAGATAAGAATTATTAGAATTTGCAACAATCAAAAAAATCAGGATAGGCTGGATAGGCTCCCTTGAAAGTAAATATAAGTTTAGATAATAAGATTTCTCCTTTCGGTCCTGGCAATCCATCAAAGCCAGCCAGACCAGAATCACCTTTCAGTCCCTTCGGTCCAACTCGACCATCAAATCCGGGCAATCCAGATTCGCCGGGTTGTCCTTTCTTACTTACTGCCCGCAAATATTCCTGGTTCTCCGTGGTAACCTTTCGGCCTAGGTGCTCCGGGAAAGCCTTGCAATCCTTCCAAACCTGACATACCCGGTTGGCCGACGAATCCTCACAGACCTGATCAAAACATGCAATAATAAAAATTAATTAATGTTAATTGTTTTATTTTATACTATTATCATTTAATTAACTTTAAAAAGAAATTGATTAAATATAATAACGGTTGTTACCTGGTTCTCCAACCTATTCCTTTATGACCGCGAAGGCTGTGGCCTATATCGCCAGATTCCTTTAGGTCCGTTCGGGCCATATTCACCAGGAGCTCCCTTTTGTTCTGGACGTCCTGGAATACCAGGTCTACCATCGAGACCAGCATGACCAGGCTCACCAGGTTCAGCGAATTCACCAGGTAATCCTATGGCAAACAAACAAGAATTTAATATTAATTACTGAGATAAAATGTCAAGTCTTCAGATATCTAGATTAAAACAGAAAGAAGATATTTTTAGATTTTTATTGATAAAATGTATATCATAGCATTAATAAAACATATAATAATTTCTTAAATTACGAACTATTATTAAAAAGATTTATCATATATTCCGACTATTAATTCTAATAAAACTGTTGGAGTGTAAGTTCGTGCACGTGGGCAAGATTTAGAACAGTTTATTACAAGTTGCAGCAGTACTTATGTGCGATCACAAACTATCACAAGTGACCGCAGTCACGAGCGATCACGACTCACAATTACTATTTCACGATCGCGAGATCCTTCGATCAGCATTCAAATGTAAAGATTAAAAACTGATTAAGATTAAATATTAAAGAAAAATAAGGAACTATTACTACGTTTACGCGAGCGTTACTTCTGTAGTAACTTACGATAATTTACTCCGAGTAAACGAGTAAATTATCGTAAGTTATTACTGCAGAAGTAACGCTCGCGTAAACGTAGTATGTCCATTAAGTGAATATTCAATATACAAATATATTTTATGAATTAACACGAATTGCTTTCCCGTCAAGAAATATTCCTCAAATAGTATGTTAGATATGAATACTAATCTCTTCACGATAAAACATTTTATTACGTAGAGATACACATATGTGTTCACTAACTGAATACACGTAGGTATATATCAAGAAAATAACGTCTACAAATTTGCTTTTCGGAGTATGTTGTCATGTCGAGGTCTACTCGACGGTCTCGACGTAACTCGCTGGCCTCGCTGCTCCTCCGAAAAATATGTAATTTTCACACTACTGCCGATAATGGTCTGTTCTTTTTTGCTACACATGTGAACTAGTGTAATAAGTTCATTTGTTGCACTAGTGCAGAAGTGCAGCGAAAAAGAACAGAGACCTAAATTTATTTTTATTTTTATTTTGAATACAAAGCTTTCCCAAATAAAAATTCCAATGAAGATGTCATCCCCAAATGATTTCCAATCGATTCCACTTAGAATAAACATTAAACATAGTTGCTATCTGCTAACTTGACGCTTGATAAATTTTGTTAATAACACAAAATCTATTCTTTCCCAAATGTTTAATCAATTTTCCCAAACTTCCCCAAACGATTCCCAAATTATATAAAAAAAAAAAAATCAAAAATATTCAATTTGTCTGCTAACTCTACGGCGGTCCCTGACGGCACCCTTTACACTCCGTCCATGATAAAAAGCCAAGGGTATGCTCACTTAGGGTCCGTTCCGAGTTACGCATGAAGCGCGTAAACTGCATAGAAAGTCGTTCCGATTTAGCCAATGCGCGCTTTGAGAGCGCTTGGATAGTGCTGAGGATTCCCTAGATTGTACTAAACGTCCTGAATTCTTAGCACTCCTCCTGGCGCATTGACTGCTTCTATTTCGACTTGAGGCAGTTGATGCGTTTGATGCGTTTATGCAGTCTATGCGCTTCTTGTGTAATTCGGAACGAACAACAGATGAATCCGCCATGGGATTCGTATTATGTTAGCCAACTGACACTTTTTAAAAAAAATTAGGTGTGAAATCGATTGTATTTTGTTTGTAGATTATTGTAGTGCATTTATTTTCGTTTGTTAGTTTATAATTAATTTTTAATAATTATTTAATTATAGACCATAAAACTAACCGACATGTATTATGAAATAAAAAAAATAGGTCTGAAATCGATTGTATTTTGTTTGTAGGTTTTTGTAGTGCATCCATTTTCGTTTGTTAATCCATAATTAATTTTTAATTAAATCACGATAAGATACATTAACTTTGCCAGTGTATAAATAATCAAATTAAATTTCTTAATCGACGAAGCTGGCACTCCTGACGGTCACAATCGTCAGGATACTATAAGTAGACCGAGAATCCGGTCCTTCTATCGAAACGCTTAAATTTAAGCACCTTAAATTAAGATGGAAAAATTCCCTCTCCCTTCCCTAATTAAATCGATATCGATTTAATATTAAAATCACTGTAAAAACTTATTGCGAAAAATATTACCTTAGCCAGGGTTCGAACCTGGAATCTCCCGCATTCCGTTCGGGCGTCTTAACCAATTCGACTACATCTTATGATTGTTTAGATGTGCTATTGCGACAAATATTACCACATGCCCTGGTAGTCGAATTGGTTAAGACGCCCGAACGGAATGCGGGAGATTCCAGGTTCGAACCCTGGCTGGGGTAATATTTTTCGCAATAAGTTTTTACAGTGATTTTAATATTAAATCGATATCGATTTAATTAGGGAAGGGAGAGGGAATTTTTCCATCTTAATTTAAGGTGCTTAAATTTAAGCGTTTCGATAGAAGGACCGGATTCTCGGTCTACTTATAGTATCCTGACGATTGTGACCGTCAGGAGTGCCAGCTTCGTCGATTAAGAAATTTAATTTGATTACTTATACACTGGCAAAGTTAATGTATCTCATCGTGTTTGAATATTCACCGTCGACGTAAATATCGGTGTTCCATCTTATGATTGTTTAGATGTGCTATTGCGACAAATATTACCACATGCCCTGGTAGTCGAATTGGTTAAGACGCCCGAACGGAATGCGGGAGATTCCAGGTTCGAACCCTGGCTGGGGTAATATTTTTCGCAATAAGTTTTTACAGTGATTTTAATATTAAATCGATATCGATTTAATTAGGGAAGGGAAAGGGAATTTTTCCATATTAATTTAAGGTGCTTAAATTTAAGCGTTTCGATAGAAGGACCGGATTCTCGGTCTACTTATAGTATCTTGACGATTGTGACCGTCAGGAGTGCCAGCTTCGTCGATTAAGAAATTTAATTTTAATTAAATGTTTAAAGTGTCAGTCGTCGGCTAACATTATATGTGTGATACATCAAACATATTATAGAATAAAAAAGCTCTTTTGTAGTTAATTGTATTTTGTTTGTAGAGTTTTGTAGTCTCTTCAAATGTTTATAATTAATAAATATTATACATTTGTGGAACTATAATTTGAAGAGACTACAAAACTTCTTAACTTTACTACAAAACCCTACAAACAAAATATATTTTCTCTCTTAAATTCTTAACTTCACTACAAAACCCTACAAACAAAATATATGTTCTCTCTTAACTTCTTAACTTCACTACAAAACCCTACAAACAAAATATATTTTCTTAACTTCACTATACAAAACTCCACAAACAAAATATATTTTATTTGTAGAGTTTTGTAGTGAAGTTAAGAAGTGTAGTCTCTTCAAAGTTTTGTAGTCTCTTTAAATTGTTTATAATTAATAAATACATTTATGGAACTATGTAGCTACCCGACAATCAGAGATCTAGAAACGACGTTGGCGCTCCGGAGAACTTTCGTGTTCGAGAGAATTGACTGCAATGCCTGGTTCCTACAGATTAATTGTCAAGTAGCTACATAGTTCCACAAATGTATTTATTAATTATAAACAATTTTTGAAGAAACTACAAAACTTCTTAACTTCACTACAAAACTCTACAAACAAAATACAATTAACTACAAAAGAGCTTTTTTATTGTATAATATGTTTGATGTATCATATGATGTTAGCCGACGACTGACACTTTAAACATTTAATTAAAAATTTAATGGACTAACAAACAAAAATAAATACACTACAATAATCTACAAACAAAATACAACCAATTTCAACCTAATTTTTTAGAGAAAAAAGTGTCAGTCGTTGGCTAACATCATATTAATCGCCATGGGCGTTGAACACGTACGGACGTACTTTGTTCGGAAAAGATACGTGAAGAAAACAGAAAACAACGTGACAAAAGGCATAAAGAGCAATTGACAGAAGTCATTAGTCTCCATATTGCAACAATTTCCTAATAAAATGTAGTTTGTACTCTTTAGGCTTGCAAGAAATAAGTTTAAAGTTACTATTTGGAGTTTTGAAGGTTGTTTTTTAAATATTAATTAGTCTATTTCATTTTAATTAATTACGAGTTTTAAGTTTGGGTTGTAATCCTTAAAGTTTGATTTTATGTTACGTTATTATGTTATTATGCTTACGAGCAATAACATATAATAACGTAACATAAAATTAAACAGACCTTTTGGTTATACGCTTGGTCTCACCTTACCAAGAAATATCTTTTAAACGCTTTTTTCAACAATTTTTAAGAAAAAATTATTTTTATTTTTTGAAATGTAAAAGTACAAACATTTAAAAAATACTACTTATTTTGTTCACATTTTACAATACATGAAATGTACGACTGAATATAAGACTAAATAGTACAATAGAAATAAAACCAAAAATTAAACATAACTAATGTCTGTTTATTAACAAAAAATGTTTATCCACTTCTATAAAAAAGGTGTCTCATCGACGTTTGTTGAAGTTTTGCACGGCGTCCACATTTTCAATTCACATTAGAGCGCAGAGCGCGCAGGCAACCGTTCCGAATAATTAAAGCGCTTCATGCGCATTGAAAAAACGGAACGATTTCGAAGCGCTGCGCAACAGTAATGCAGTCTATGCGTTTCATGCGCAACTCGGAACGGACCCTTGGTGGTAACCCATTGCGCAGAAATACGGAATAGTGGGGATGTCACCATACTACGTCATACTCGACTGTTTCCGGAACGGTTCGAGCAGGTTCGGCTCGAAATATGGCTGCATTTCTCGAGTCGAAACTCGAGAAATGCCGACTATAAACAACGGAGATTGGATACAATTTATTTCTCGCGGTAAATGTATGTACCCCTCAGAAGATATGATAGCAACTGCGCGAATAATGAATATCGAATTCGAAAAATATCACGGATCAAATCTTCAAAAAGATCAATTAATATTTAATAAATTGGCTGATATTATACATGACAAAATACAACCAATTCAACTACCACGCGATGTTATTTATTGTGCCTCGTTCGAACACGAACATATATCCGAGTTCGTGTAATTAATCTCGGCAGATATGTGAAAGCAATAGAAAAAAAAATAGAAGAAGGAAATTAGTAAAATTTACTAACAATAAAATATTTTAATACACTTCTTTGTTGTTTTATTTTCCTAGAATACATTTCTTTAATTATTATTTAAAAATTTATTAATTCAATATTAAATTATTTAATTTAATGTTTTATTTCTTAATCCCTTAATTTCGCTTTTTATACATTTTTATTTAAATAATAATTTATCAAATTAATTTATTGCCCATTTTATTTACATATTTATTATTTATTTAATTAACACTGTTAACAATTTTAATACTTTATTGATAAAAAAAAAGTATACTTTATTAATAAAATATTATATATATATATATATATATATATATATATATATATACAATTTAGCCGTCAAAGAACCTCAAATATATACTTTGTATCCCACATCTTAGTAAAGTATTTCGTATTAACGTATGTACTACATTATAGAAATTTTACAATAATGTATAACTTTTGTATAATGTATAACTTTTATGCAATGACGTCTAAACAATGGCAAAATAGTAACTTTCTATACTGTGTATTGTAAAGAAATGATAGTAACTTCGAATTTACCGCATAATGATGACGTAGAATGGTGACAATTCTGATTGGCCGTTGACCGTCACGTGATTTATATATGCGCGTAAGCATACCCTTGTCCACGGTCTAGTATTGTCTTTGTATCATGACTCCGTCTATCTTTTTCTAAATCTATGGACAAAGGACGAGCCACGAAATTTTCTGATGCAATCCTCTCGGAGCAGCGTGCGGCAGTAAAAGTTGAAGTCATTTCGTACAATTTTTCTCGTATGATTTATGTCGCTTAAGTCTGTAGTAAGCAAAGAGTTTCCTTATTTCAAAACGAAGACGCTTTATAATCAGAAAAATGACGGAAGAAGATTCGGTATGTAAAATACAGCTTGCGAGTTGCTTGAGTCGAACGTAAACGTATGAAATCAGCGTGCTATTATGTTGTTCTACTTTAATTTTGTTTGCCTAAACAAATTTCAGGCTTTGCTTTTTTTTGTTAATTACTAGGGATTATCAAAGCATAATGATATTTAGAAAGCGAAAGAAATAATTCCAACCTTAAAATTCTTACTTGTTTGAAATGTTTTATTGTTAATAATCTTTCAAATTGTTGCAAAAAAATTTATTATAACAAGGGGATTAGAAGCTATTTTTATAACATATTCTTGTATATTGTTTTTATTTATACTTTTTATGATATTTATGTTTGGGGGGGATGTGCTGCTCTGTGTATGGTAACGCACATCAAATGATTGCTTTATGATGCCTATTTTAATTTATTTGTATTCATTAAAAATTGCTAGGTATTTGATCCAACCCTGAAAAAGAAGAAGAAAAAGAAGAAGACTACTTTCGATATTGATGCAGCTTTCAATGAAGGAGGCAGTGGTGGAGACGCATCTGAAAACATTATTGACAAAGAGAATCAGGAACCGGAGCCATCAGTTGTAGAGGATGACGAAGCATTGGATTTGGAAAACTTTGGTAAAAAGAAGAAAAAAAAGAAAAAGGCATTTAACTTAGATGAATTAGAAGCAGCTTTGCCTGATACGAAGAAGGAGGTAAAAAAATTTTTTTTAACTTTATATTGGATCTTTTAAATAATTTTACAGCTTTTTATTTTATTTCTTATTATTTATTATTAACTATCTAATTATTTGTTCTTGTATATATTTTAATAGATGTTTTGATTAATTAAAAAAAATAGTTTATTATGTCCAGTTATGTCCGGTTAATATGTTATATAAATAATCGAAGTTAATTTTACTTTGTTATTAATGTCATTTTCCAAATAATATAGAAATTTATAAAGTAAGTTTTTTAAATATATAAGCAATAATATTTGATTGGACTATATCTTAAATTTTTGGAAATCTTATTTATTTTACAGGAGCCTGTAGAGCAGCAGGTTGAGGAAATTGTGGTGGATGATAATTTTGATTTAGATATGGACTTCTCGAAGACAAAGAAAAAGAAAAAAAAGAAGAAGGATCTCGATGAATTAGTAGCTGAAGAAGAGCGCAAGGAGATTGAAGACAAGGAGAATGGTATGTATAAAAAAGAAATGACTTTTGCCAATATGTTTTTGCATCTAGTTGTTTATGTTATTCATTATTTGTTAACATGCTGCACTGAATCTGAGCGAAGTGCAGAGTATGGTAAGACATATGCTTGGTGTACTCTAATTACGTCAACCATGCACTCGTTTACCCTTGATTATCCTTGCACTTATACATTTCATGATAAAAATATAAATGTTGGATTATCTTGAACATATTATTTGTTTTACAGTCTGAAAAGTTAAATTTTATTTTTATAAATATAATTTATGTATTTATTCTGCATAATGCAACAAAAATTTATTTCTGCACTATAGGTGCACTATGGGATATACGCTTAAAAAATGACAAGTTTTATTTTTAATAATGTCAGTTGGAACTGCAAGAATTGTTTAATTGTAGGAAATTTTTTAAGAAATTTTTTTTTTTTAAATTTTATAAGTGATTACATGAAAGAATTAAAACTTGTGCGTGTGCGTGCGTGTGCGTGCGTGTGCGTGCGTGTGCGTGCGTGCGTGCGTGCGTGCGTGCGTGCGTGCGTGACTAATATTTGTGACTAAATGCTTTTTTAGTATTCTTTACACATACATTAGATCTAAAGAATAGGAAAACACAAAAAATTGTATAATAATTGAAAGGATAGTGAAATTATAAACTTGCATAATTTAAAAACTTATAAACTGAAAAATCTATATTGATCTTTGTATAAAGTAAAAAAAAATAATATGATTTACATTTTGCACTAATAAGATGAAGCAATTTATCTGTATACCGCATAAATGTCACGTGTAAAAGTGCATAAATCATTATCAAAATTTGCGTACAAGTATTCTATAAACATTTATGAAAAAAGGCAAGCAAAAATTTTTAATAACTTATATTGGTCAAAATAAAGATATTTGGGACATGTGTGTATCATACATTAGATGCATTATCTTGTATATCGCTTATGCTTATATCGTTAAATTGTCCATAGTTAATCATATTGGACTTAACTGTAAAGTTAGAAACGTAAAGAGTAATGAATTTTTTAAATACATAAAAACGAGTTCGTTTTGCGTGTTACGTTTGATAAGATAAACATTTGCCGATAATTTTTGATTTGTTGTTTATTAATAAATAAGTATAAACTTAATTCAACCTATAAATATCTTATTTTCTAGTAAACTTTATAGTTGACCAAATTTTAGAACCGTTAATTAAAACACAAATGTTAGGAAAAAAACTTCCGTAACATTTCATAAATGACATAAATCAATTCTAATACGTATCTATGAATGGTAAATTTAAAATATCTAATTTATTTCTATGTGTAATATAAGAATATAAACAAGTTGTATAATTTTTTACTTACTCGTTCCATATGACTATAATAAGGAATGAGAAGCTTTAGAACAATTCTTAGTTAGACTAGCTTTTGATAGCTATGATTTAAGAAAAGTATATAATGTAAAGTAATAATCTGTGTATTATATTTGAACAACAACACATACGTCTCTATATCTCCACGAAATATTAGACTACACTATATGTTACATATTTATCAATTAAATTTAACCTTTAAATTGTTAATTTAACATTATTACATATTGCCCTCATTTGCACTTGCCTGTTGAATTGTATTACATCTCACATGTAGGAATTAATATAATGTATTGACAGTCCCTTCTGTCATGATTTAATTAATAGAAATATGTTCATTTTTTTTTCTTTAGTGGAGGAACCAAGTTTGTGGGTGGGCTCGGATAGAGACTATACATATGACGAATTACTAGTTAGAGTGTTTAATATCATGCGAGAGAAGAATCCCGACATGGTGGCTGGTAAGAAACAGAAGTTCGTTATGCGTCCGCCACAAGTGGTTCGCATTGGAACGAAGAAAACATCTTTTGCTAACTTTACCGAGGTATGCATTATAACAAGAATTATAGTAGTTATGTATGCCAATAGCTTGCGAAGAAATTATCTACAAATACTACAATTTAAAGATTAAAAAAAAAACATACACTGCCGTCGAAAAGTTTCCGGACAAGACGTATAACTAAATGCAAACCTGCTTGCTCGTGTTTTTCTTGGTCTCGCATTAGGAGATTTTTAAACAAACATTTAAATTTTATTTACATCTCATATAAGACCATACTGGTGAGTATTTTTTTGCTGTTTTACAGGATTAGAGTAAATATTCGAAAATACACTCACCCGCTAAAAAAACGGGTTACTTGAAATCAGCGCTAAAAAGCACCAAATTCAAAATTACATATCTTTGTGAAAAATGATCGCAGAATGATGTTTAAAAAAGCATTTTAAAGCTTGAACCCTCAGCTTTCAAATGGCGCTAATTTAAAGTAGACCTTGCAAAATTGAAAAATAAACTTGCAACTTTCATGGCGTACACGTGGAGAACAAAATTTAATCCGCAAATTTTATTAATTGTATCGTAAAATTTAACATTTCCTTTTTAAAATGTTTCTTTAATTATTACGCTACCATTTTTTTTTACTGAGTTATGACAATTTGAAATGAGTAGTGCATTTTCCAATTTTGCAAGGTCTACTTTAAATTAGCGCCATGTGTAGTATAATCGTCGTAGAGGAACGAGCCTTAAAGCATTTAAAAGCTGAGGGTTCAAGCTTTAAAATGCTTTTTTAAACATCATTCTGCGATTACTTTTCACAAAGGTATGTAATTTTGAATTTGGTACTTTTTAGCCCTGATTTCAAGTTGCCCGTTTTTTTAGCGGGTGAGTGTATTTTCGAACATTTACTCTAATCCTATAAAACAGCAAAAAAATACTCACAAGTATGTTAACTTATATGAGATGTAAATGAAATTTAGATGTTTGTTTAAAAATCTAATGCGAGACCAAGAAAAACACGAGCAAGCAGGTTTGCATTTAGTTATACACGTCTTGTCCGGAAACTTTCCGACGGCAGTGTATAACACATAGATCATTTATAAATGTATGTGTGTACTATTTTTCTTCCATTTTTCTATTATATACAATAGATAAATATTTTTTTTTTTTTTTAATTTTACTGCACAACAAATTTTTCTTGATTAAAAGGCTAGATGTGATTCATGTCATTATAAATTACATAAACAATTACATTTATTTACTATATTATATGATAATTCTTCAATAATAATTGAACTAATATTTAAATACATATATGTATAAAGAGTACAAGCCAAATACAAATTTTTAATTCAAAATCATTTTTATTTAAAATATTTCTATTTTACAGATTTGTAAAACATTGCACAGACAGCCGAAACATTTACTAGACTTTTTGCTGGCGGAGTTGGGTACAAGTGGCTCGGTTGATGGTAACAGCCAACTAATTATTAAAGGCCGCTTCCAACAGAAACAAATAGAAAACGTTCTTAGAAGATATATCAAAGAATACGTCACGTGTCACACGTGTCGCTCACCCGACACTATTCTTCAAAAGGACACTCGACTTTTTTTCTTACAGTGCGAAACCTGCGGTTCGAGATGTTCCGTTGCCAGTATAAAATCTGGATTCCAGGCAAGTTATTCTTTAACTAGAAATAATATACTCAACACAGTTACATACAATATCGTGATACATGTGTATATGCATATATCCAGAAAAAATACGTGTATACAATATACATATATTATTTCCTCATGTTTCTCATGTGGACGAGGCTAATAGTATCTCTATAAGAGATGATCTTAGGAGTGCAGTTACAATGCTCATAATTTTCTACACTTATCTAGTTTTTTTTAGACTCGTTACCATCTGCTATCATAATTATATATCTACATATTGAAAAAGCCAGGAATTAAACGAATTTTTTTGATTGACAGGAAACTTGTCTAGTATTGAGCTATCTAGCATATATGTATTTATGTTGTGTGTGTGTGTGTATATATAAGGGATATGTGTGCGTATATTTAGCACATCCCTTAAATTTGGATAGTATAAGTTATAATCTGAAATAGGATGCCTTCCACTTAACGCTCGCAACGCTCGTAGAATCATTTCATCCTTGTTGTTGGTCAAATGTTAAACAAGGACGAATGATGCTTACGAGTGTTGTGAGCGTTAAGTGGAACGCACCCATAATTATATTCTCTATACATCAAATATAATTATATTTTAAACATTATTTTTTATATCCATTTCAGGCTGTCACTGGAAAACGTGCTGCTATTCGTGCGAAAACTGCCTAAGCAATTTTCTATCTAAGAAGATGCTAGTGCGAATAAAACCTTATGGAATATAAATAAACGGTACAAGTGATTGCATCTTGAATTGATTTGAATACAAAAGTGTAGATAGTATTAGTTCGGACTGTCATAAATTTAATATCGATTCTAATGTAAAGAGAAATTAAGATGGGGGGCTTGATTCTTTAACATCCTAACACAATCTTAAGCACTAAAATCTTGTTATTCTATGAATTATAGTGTTCTGGATTTTTGATTCTTGAATGTTTTTGATCCTTCTTTGATTGAAAAATTCTTAGTTTTTTTATTTTAAACATTTTCTTTAATTAAAAGTAAAAAATTTTAAATCTCAAAATGAATAAAAATTTTAGGCTCAAATTCCTCAATCTACTTTAAATTTAAGCCATTGGGTCTCCTATACATAAAATATATCATTTTAGAATGCAGAAAAGTCGCATGATTGTCTTTAAAATTTTATATTTTGTATTCATTATTATCATAATTAAATATAAAGAAAAAATATCAAAAATTAAAACGTTATTTAATATTTTCTATTTCAACTTTTTTTGTTAATCAACGTTAACTAATTTGTTAATAAAAACTGAATAAAATATGCATATTATTTTTTTTATACTTATCTACATGTATAAAGAGTAAAGACATTTTGTTCAGATATATGAAGAGTACCCGATTATTGTTGACAATAAAGTTAAGCAGTAATGTGTTATATTCTCTTGTATATACAGTAATCAAGTCCAGAACAGGTTTTTGCAAAATTAATCATAAATTTGCAAATTATACAATTTTGAAAATCTTTAAGACATTTTCTCTTTAAATAATTTATTTAATTATATTTACTGAACAATATAAATTTGTCTCGAACTTTTTCGTATGTTTCTTCAAATTCTCCCAAAGAATTTGATAACGAATTCTTTAACAAATATGTATAATATAAATGCAATAAAGAGCTAACCAATATATAGGAAAACATTTTTTATTTTAAGGTATTCAACATTTCTTTGGATAATTTGGCGACACATTGCAAGTTTAAATATAAGAGTTATTATTTAATTCACACACACACACACACGCACACGCACACACACACACACACACAGGATGTACATACATAAAGTCGATAATATTACAAGATTACCAAGCAATATTTACTTGATCTATATGTTTATATAGAATTAATAAATTCATATTTCACGTTTTGTTTGCAATACATTTATTGAGAAAGAACTGTGTCCTGATTTATATGGTTTTTTTGGACCATTTGCGTTCAGGCTTAAATTATATATCAATGCGTAGAAAACAGTGAAAGTATCAATAATAGCAGGGTCGCTAGTTCTTGAATCGGATGCAAAAGGGCATTATGGGATGTTAAAGATTCCACATTGGCTAATATACTAGGTGCCGTCTGAAATTCGGGCTTCATGATTGTTATTATCAGATAGCAGTAAAGTGTATTTCAGTAACCTATTTGACCCATTACAAAACAATTAGTCTTTCTGCGTCCAGGGCATCTCCCTGTGGTGACGACGGTAAAAATGGAGCTCGCACTGTTGGGTGCTGTGCCCATATCATAACATTGATATGGTACCAAGGCTATGCTAGACATCTACGCCCATAAGGATACCATCTCAACACGTAGAAGACATATTTATGTTTGACACCTCTGATGATGAGCCGACCAATATAAAAAAATCAATCTTTTAACCCTCTATAACTCCTGGCGCATGCAAGCTGGGGAGCTAAAATTATTTTTTCGGGAACACATTTATTAAGACCTATACACTGATGTGTATATCATACGTGGACGCCACATGGCCTAATTCGGGACACGGTTCTTTAAAAAATTAAATGAAAATTTTGAACTTCTGTTATAAGTAAAAAACGATACACTTTTGCGATTACTTTGATTGCATTTATTATTTACCAACTTTATTATTTTAATTTAGTGTTATATTATACATAATATGACTAAGAATCTTAACTACAGGTGCGTTTCGAAACGTACTGTCAGTATTAAAAATTTGTAATTTATGTTAAAAAATATGCTATAAAATTTTCAGCACATTTCGGAATGCACCATACATTTGTACAATGCAATATTTATATATTTTATAATCTAACAATATAATCAATACATATAATCATAAATCACATTACAATTAAAATAGTATGGTATTATTCATTAACTAATATTATATGCATTATGTATGTTAATATTTTTTAGCTCTTTTTTAGTTACAGCGTTTGCAGAATTGGCATAATATCGTAACCAAATAGTTTTAGGAGAGTTAGATAAACTTTAAGTATCCATTGTAGGAGATTGTTGCAGCTGAAAAAAATGAAAGTGCAAATGTAATGACAAAGCATTACTGTTACATTGCAGAAGTATGTCAGAATTGAACAAGTCATTTTCTATGTGGTTTGGGCCAGAAGCTTGGGTTTTAAATATGCAGATAGCTCTATTTTTTCATAAGATTTTCATTGATTATATGATACTTACAAGATGCGAATTTCAAATTTTACAACGCTGTAAATGCCTTTGATATCTTTATAAAAGGTTTGTTTTGTAACTTGATACTTTCCACGTGTTGCAATTCTTGCCATTATCCTGTATCGATTAATAATATCCCCGTGATCCCTAATAATGGCACGCACCATATTCAAGTTTCTAATAAAAAAAATAAGTTTTAAATTAAATATAACGTGGGCGAAAGAATTGACTATGGCTACGTTATATTACCTAATTACTAGCATCATACTCTTTGGCATCGCTTTCAACGCAGCCGTGATTTTATCGAATCGCTCCTGCGCTCGTTTTTTCATATACTTATCCAGTGTTGTATTGTTTAAACATGACGTAAAAGAAACTGTATACGGTGCCTGAGTTAACATTTCTGCTAGCAATATGTAATCTGAAATAACACATTGAACTGAGGATAGAGTTTCAAGTATTTGAAAGATAAATAAAACTGGAATAACTTGTCACGGAGACTAATCTCGTGTAACTTATAATAAACTGTTGCTTGAAAGAAATTCAATACTATTGCTGAGCATTTGCGGACGCAACTGTACATGTTAGTATGGAAACGTTTTAATTTTACGAAAAAATGTATTTTACCAAAAAATGTTTTAGACAAAAGTTGTAAAATTTAAGAAGATCTATGACTTCATCAGTTTGACCTTAGGTGGGGTGTCCTTAAGATCAAGTAAGCGTCACTTTAAATTTTTTTAATTGGATTACGTATTTTTTATTGCATATTTTTATAGTCCTTGTCGAGACGTTTTCAAAACATTATAATAAAGCTCTCTTTCGTTAAGAATTTCCTGACATATTTTAAATTTTATTATGATATTTTTAATATAAAATATGAAATATCTCAAAGTATTCTGTACTTTTCGATGACTTTACCTTGATACTTGTATACGTAGAATAATGAAAGGAATCGAACAATAATATTAATTTTTACATTTGCAATTTTGTAAAATTGAATGCGTCTACAAAATGCAATTAAATTTTTTATAATTTTTTCTGTTTTTTTACAACAATCGATTCTTTTCATTATTCTACGCATAAAAGTATTAAGATAAAGTCAACGAAAAGTGAATACTTTACAAGATATTTCATATTTTATATTAAAAATTTAATGACAAAATTTGAAATATCTTGGACATTTTTAACGAAAGAGTTTTGTTATAGTGTTCTGAAAACTTCTCGACAAGGGCTACAAGAATATGCAATAAAAAATAGGGGTCCGATTTAAAGAAAGACAAAAAATTATATTTTAAAAAAATTTGATTGTATTTTGTGGATGCATTCAATTTTACAAATGTAAAAATTAATATTATTATTCGATTTCTTCCAAGATAAAGCAAATATTTTGCTTTATTTGAATATATTTGGTTGAATTCATCTTCAAGAATTTCTTATGAAACATTTCCTCGAACATTACATATTTTTCTTAAGAAACTTGGTTTCATAATCATCTAACAGTACAGAATTAGGTATATTATACTTTATTAGATAAAATATTTTTAATATTAAAGTGTGTAATAATGTGAAAAACATATATATATATATATATATATATGTACATTAGAGTGGTCCTTAAAAAGGGTAATTTTTAATTTTGGCTGCTCGAACGGTTCGGAAGGCTCGAAATAAATAAAAAAAAATTTGTGCAAAAGCGCAGCTTCCTATCTCAATTTTAACACGTGCCACAGAGCACTTGAATTTTCCTATTAAAATCAAATAGCGAAGATTTTAGTATGAATGCAATAACGATCGGAAAAATTTGAAACTTGACAATTCTCTTACCTATAGTTGTACCTATCTTCTGAAATTTTTGTAGATTTTTATGTACATATTTCAGGTTGCTAGTGGTCAATAAAAATAATTTTTTTTTAAGTTTTTTAAGCAAATAGTAAATGATTTTAGTATGAATGCAATAGCGATCGGAAAAATTTGAAACTTGGCAATTCTCTTACCTATAGTTGTACCTATCTTCTGAAATTTTTATAGATTTCTATCTACATATTTCAGGTTGCTAGTGGTCGATAAAAATATATTTTCTTAATTTTTGAAAAATCAAAGGAATCTTGTTTATTTCTTTCTTTCTATAATTTTGTTTATGTATTTATTTATTTATTCGTAGTCTTAAATAAAAATTCATTACTTTCATAAAATTATTTATTTCAAAAATCTTTCATGAGTGTCTCCTTTTTCGCATTGCAATATATTTTTGGTAATTATTTAGAATAGCGGCTTTTCCCAATTTTGATATTTTTTTGCGATTGTTTTGATAAAAAGCTGTGTTGTGACTCCAACAACGATAATCAATCGGGGGAGGTCAAAGAATATGTGATCTACCTAGTTTTTTCAGCAAAAACAGGTATTAATTGACGTATATGTGATTAACTCCATACTTTGTGAACTTTATTTGCATACTTCTACTACTTTATTGCAACTTTCCATGTAAAGCAAGTTCCATCCTACAATTGTTGTGTGGGTGGAAAAGTGCCATCCCGCCAAAATAAAGCGAGGTCGGTAAATGTGCAGAATAGTGGCCTCCTCACCGATTTCGTTGAACTTAGGCTTAATCGACGCGTTTTTGCACAAAACGACCGAATCTGGCAGAAAGAAGTGTCGCTCTGCCCCGCGTAGCGAGATATTAACAGTTAAAGTTGACGACTATCAGATTATGAGACCTGTCATACCGACAAGATGTAGCGACTACGAGCATGCCCCACAACCACATACGAACCCACCGACCAATCACAAGTCGATTATTCTCCTCAAATTCGACTGTGATTGGTCAATTTCTTACTCTTACTCTTACTCCTTACTCTTACGCAATTGTAGAATAGGCTTAACTGTTAGGGCTCAGACACAATGCGAGGAATAAGGAACAAGAAATAGATATTAATAGTCGCATCCTTTTCCAATGCGCGTCTATTAAAAAAGGATGCGACTATGAATTCTATTACTTGTTCCTTATTCCTCGCATTATGTCTGAGCCCTTAATATCTCGCTTCGCGGGGCAGAGCGACACTTTTTTCTGCCAGATTCGGTCGTTTTGTGCAAAAACGCGTCGATTAAGCCTAAGTTCAACGAAATCGGTGAGGAGGCCACTATTCTGCATATTTATAACCGACCTCGCTTTATCTTGGCGGGATGGCACGCACTTTTCCACCTACACAACAATTGTAGGGTGGAACTTGCTTCACATGGAAAGTTGCAATAAAGTAGTGGAAGTATGCAAATAAAGTTCACAAAGTATGGAGTTAATCACATATACGTCAATTTTAATATTTGTTTTTGCTGAAAAAACTAGGTAGATCACATATTCTTTGACCTCCCCCGATTGATTATCGTTGTTGGAGTCACAACACAGCTTTTTATCAAAACAATCGCAAAAAATATCAAAATTGGGAAAAGCCGCTATTCTAAATAATTACCATATTTTTTTATATTCTTTTACTATTTGGACAATAAATTGTTTCTGATCTTCGTTCTTTGTTAAAATATTATTATATTTTTCTTAACTGTAAAGAATAAAATAAAATGTTTCTAGCCATTTTTTTAATATTTTGGCAGGATTATATTTTGGCAGGATTTTTCAAAAATTAAAAAAAATTATTTTTATCGACCACTAGCAACCTGAAATATGTAGATAAAAAGTGAGCAAGTAGAAACTTGCACATTGTTTTCTCATAGCTTTAAAGTGTGCAAGTTGAAACTTGCACATTGCTTCCTCATAGCTTTAAAGTGTGCAAGTAGAAACTTGCACATTGCTTCCTCATAGTTTTTAAGTGTGCAAGTAGAAACTTGCACATTGCTTCCTCATAGTTTTTAAGTGAGCAAGTAGAAACTTGCACATTGTTTTCTTATAGTTTTTAAGTGAGCCAGTAGAAACTTGCACATTGCTTTCTCATAGTTTTTAAGTGAGCCAGTAGAAACTTGCACATTGCTTTCTCATAGTTTTTAAGTGAGCCAGTAGAAACTTGCACATTGCTTTCTCATAATTTTTAAGTAAGCAAGTAGAAACTTGCACATTACTTAATCAACATTTTATTTCGCTTATAAAGCTTCCCTCATAGAGGAAGCTTGTTTTTTATTTGATGTACAATTATTAGTAAATATTCTTTAATTTGGCTTCCTCATAGAGGAAGCTTTATAAGCGAAATAAAATGTTGATTAAGTAATGTGCAAGTTTCTACTTGCTTACTTAAAAATTATGAGAAAGCAATGTGCAAGTTTCTACTGGCTCACTTAAAAACTATGAGAAAGCAATGTGCAAGTTTCTACTGGCTCACTTAAAAACTATGAGAAAGCAATGTGCAAGTTTCTACTGGCTCACTTAAAAACTATAAGAAAACAATGTGCAAGTTTCTACTTGCTCACTTAAAAACTATGAGGAAGCAATGTGCAAGTTTCTACTTGCACACTTAAAAACTATGAGGAAGCAATGTGCAAGTTTCTACTTGCACACTTTAAAGCTATGAGGAAGCAATGTGCAAGTTTCAACTTGCACACTTTAAAGCTATGAGAAAACAATGTGCAAGTTTCTACTTGCTCACTTAAAAACTATGAGGAAGCAATGTGCAAGTTTCTACTTGCACACTTAAAAACTATGAGAAAGCAATGTGCAAGTTTCTACTTGCACACTTTAAAGCTATGAGGAAGCAATGTGCAAGTTTCAACTTGCACACTTTAAAGCTATGAGAAAGCAATGTGCAAGTTTCTACTTGCACACTTAAAAGCTATGAGGAAGCAATGTGCAAGTTTCTACTTGCACACTTAAAAGCTATATGGAAGCAATGTGCAAGTTTCTACTTGCTCACTTTTTTTATTATCCTAAAAAATCATTTTTTGAAGTCAATTATTAAGACTTGAGATGTTCTAACTGCAATTAAAAAATTAGCCCTTTTGCAAAAAGACTAGCCCTTTTGCAAAAGGCCGCCCTTTTGCGAAACACTGATCGTTTCCCAATAAAACTGAACGCACGTTAGGCTTTTTGGCATACATTGGCTGATGCTAGGCTAGACACTTACGTCAGTTTTATTTAAAATACGATCAATGCTTTTGCAATAGAGCGCCTTTTCGCCCTCTCTCTCTTTCTCTCTCTCTCTTTCTTTTTCTCATTTGAAATTTTGGAGAATTTCTACATATATCGAAGCTTTATAAAGCTGGGTCTAATCAACCAAACCATAATGAATTATATATGAAATAGGGGTAGAAAAAACTGAAAAATATATTAGAATCAAAAAATTGCTAATAATTAATACTAAATTGTCAAAAAATATCAATTTATGAAAAGTCTCAATTGTTGAGACTTTGGATGTAGCCCTTAAAAGTTAAAATTTTAAGATTTTAGTTATTTTTTTAATTCTACTATATTTTTCAGTCTTTTCTACCCTTATTTTATATATAATTCTTTAAGATTTGGTTGATTAGTTTTTGAGTTAAAGACATTTAAAATTTCGGGGAATCCGTCCATACATAAACATGAGTCTAATCAACCAAATTTTAAAGAATTTTATATGAAATAGGGGTAGAAAAGACAGAAAAATATAATAAAATTAAAAATAGCCCAATATTCCAAAACTTACAAAAGTTAGAGCAATTAAAGGCATTTCTTAAAAAATTCAAAATTTTATAAAGAAAGAAGCCCTTTACCAATTATCGCTAAATTTAATTCCATCCTTCCTTCAATAATACTTTATTGATTAAAAAAAAATTTAGCCCTATATCTCAATATTTGCATAAGTTAGAGAAACCAGGGACATTTCTAAAAAAATTAAAAATTTTTTAAAAAAAGAACCCTTTCATTAATTATTGCCAAATTCAATATCAACCTTTCTTAAATGATACTTTATTGATTTAAAAAAAATCGGCCCGATATCTCAATATTTGCTGAAGTTAATGCAACCACGAACATTTCTAAAAAAACTCAAATTTTTTTTTAAAAAGAACCCCTTTACCGATCATCGCCAAATTTAATACCAACTTTCCTTGAATGATACTTTATCGATTAAAAAAAAAACAACCCGATATCTCAATATTTGCGAAAGTTAAAGCAACCACGGACATTTCTAAAAAAATTCAAAAATTTTTTTAAAAAGAACCCCTTTACCGATCATCGACAAATTCAATACCAACCTTCCTTGAATGATACTCTATCCATAAAAAAAAATTCAGCCCAATATTTCAATATTTGCGAAAGTTAGAGCAACCACGGACATTTCTAAAAAAATTTAAAATTTAAAAAAAAAAACTACCGATCATCGCCAAATTCAATACCAACCTTCCTTGAATGATACTCTATCGATTAAAAAAAAAAAAGCCCGATATCTCAATATTTATGGAAGTTAGAGCAACCACGGACATCAAATCCGCACATACACACACACACACATACACACACACATACGGACATTTTTTTTTAATGCAATTTTTCGACGTTTTAGAACATTCTGAACACATTGGCAGCGGCAACTAAAAAAAAAATTTTTTCACGAAAACAAAGCTTCCTCTATGAGGAAGCAAAATCTATAAAAATTTCAGAAGATAGGTACAACTATAGGTAAGAGAATTGCCAAGTTTCAAATTTTTCCGATCGCTATTGCATTCATACTATAATCTTCGCTACTTGATTTTAATAGGAAAATTCAAGTGCTCTGTGGCACGTGTTACAATACAGTTTCTATAAATTTTATTTATATAGTTGATGCAACTTTTTTGATTATTTTTCTTAGAAAAAATATAGATTTAAACAATAAGATGTCATGTATTTTTCATCAAGATGTTAATATCTTTTGTTTAAAATTATTAGACATCGTGATATTTTAAATATTAATTATAAACAAACGGAACATGAGCGACGATTTTCCTTCTCAGAATCTTTTTTACGACTCAAAATATACCAAATTTTAAAATTTTAAAGAAATTGGAGGGAGAGGCCGTTATATTCATTCAATATTTACCAATTATTTTTTTGTTTTTTAATATCTTGATGTTTAAAAACTATTATTGTATAGCAAAATGTTTCTATAATATTTTAAACTATTTTAAGGTATAATATTTTTAAACTTTTTGGTATAAAAAAATACTGTTTTATGTAATAGTTTCCTCACGTGATAAAAAATATGTACTTACTATACACTTACCTTCCACGTTCAAATCATGCGCAAAAGTTTTTAAAGAATTATCATTCATCAAGACCATGGATTCCCAAAAATTGCACAAAGTTTGTCTTGTCTTCTCCGGTACATGTTCGTACAAACCATGATCTAATAGCACTATTTGTGCTTTTTTGTCCTTTCCCTTCCTTACAAAAACTGTGCGCCAGTTAAAATTGTTAGTACCATATCAGATTTTTAATTATTAAAACTCCTAGCATCTTACTGCAGGCATATTGAATTACAACATTTTTAGTAATAAACAAAGAAGTCTTAAAAATAGTGTAATACTTGTACGCGTCCAAACTAATATTATTTTTTTAAATGTATTATTTGATGGAAGAAAATAATACACCATTTCCTGGATGTGGATCAGCATGTACGAATCCTGTATGAAATATTTGTTCCCCCATCAGTGTAATCAATTTATTGTCGACATCCTTAAGATCTAATCCTTGAGCCTTAATTCCTTCCACATCAGTCACTTTAACACCATCGATCCATTCCGTCGTGAGAATCCTCTAAGCACATAGATTATCATTACAAACGGAAAAATGACATTTATTTGATTGAATGAGCTTAATTCACAGTCTGAGATGATGATATTTTGCTTCTACTTCTTTATTCTATCCAAGTTACTTAATTCCCCAACTAATAGAAAATTAATTAAAAAGTTAATAAAACTTTTCTTATAAAAAGTTAAATTATACTTAATTATACCTTATACACGTACGTCTATCTTTTTATAGATTTACAAATCAAATTGGAATGAATGAAATGAGATCTTGTATGGGTTATAATAATAATTGACATAAAAATTTAAAAACAAAACAAAGCAATTAATAACCCAGATAGCAAAATCTGACTGGAGCCCATTTTGAAATTTATGTGCTACATATTATAGCGACAGAATGCTATCAATATTTTAACAGGTTATGCCGTTTCAGTTAATGCCGTCAGAAACGCAGCAAAAATCAAGCACTACGTGCGTCACGATGTAATGGCAGAAATGCGGCAAAAATTGAGCCGAGATTACCAGCATAAATAGAGCAAATTTCAAACATCGTATGCTGGCACAATGTGTCCAGCAGAATGCACACTGCGATTGCACATAACTTGCTCTCACAGTGTAACAACAGATTGTCAGCAGAAATCAAACTTGTCAGCAAGTACGCTATGATGGCAGAAACGCAGCAGAAGTTCAACATGCTCTGTCGTCGTATTGAATTAAATTGGATGAAGATTTTCAAACTAATTCAATGCCGATAGATGGCATCCAATATGATCTGTTTCTCGTATTTAAAATTTGACGAACAATGCTATAAGAACGGTGTCAAGAGACACGACAGCGTCTCGCGCCAAGCAGCGCCTAAGTTTAAGATAAATCATGGTACGACACAACTTTTGTATCAGTTGTATCGTAGAGTCCACTCTCATATAATAGAGTGGCACAATTGAAAAATAACATTTTGAAAATAATAATTCTCAATATGTATGTATAATAAAAATTTTTGATAAATTAACATAAATTTTCTCATATTACGAGTATATATATATATATATATATATTGGGGAAACATATGTCATTCTTATTTTGTCTGAGTTTTTCTGAAAAACATTTCAATTCGTATAAAAATTCTGAGAAAATATGAAATTTTTTATAGAAATTCTGATTAAAATATACATATATATGTATATTTAAAATTATTCTAAAAGATATTTTTTCATCAGGAAAATCCTGATTCATTTCTGCCGTGTTTCTGCTGCCACATTGTGACAACACATCATGCTCTATTTCTGCTATACATCTGCTGTCGATAATTAATATTGCTGGCTCTGTTTGTTATTAGCTGCATTTCTAGCGTCATATCGTGACGGTATACCGTGCTTCGTTTCTGCTGCATTTCTGCCATCACATTGTGCTGGCAGAACCAAAGCTTAATGAGGACGCAGCGGAGCGGAATCTGCTGCAAATTCGTGATTGAATCTGCTGGCATACTGCTAGCATTTTGCTATCTGGGAAAATTAATTGTACATACCTATAAGTTAGTACAACAATTAAACAGTATAATCGAGAAAAACAATTTAAGAATCTTTTATATTAGGCATATTAGATAAGACTTGGGGGCTGGGGGAGAGAATTTGTAGGAATGATTTTGTTAGAAGATGGATGTTATTTAGATATTTAGTACAGAGCGTGATGGCGTATGGAGTAGAGCTTTGGGGATGGGAGGAAAAAAAGGAATTAGAGAAAATCATGTTGGACTATGTAAGATGGATGTTTAATTTAAAATTTTGTACCCCAAGATATATGATGTCAAGGGAGTTGGGACTAAGAAAATTGAGAATTGGTTGGGGAATATAAGAGCTATGAGATACGAGGAAAAGATTAGAGAGGCAGAGGATGATAGATGGATTAAAATGTGTTGGGTTGACAAAGAAAGAAATGGCTGAAATGATAGATACGGGAGGGATAGAATAAAGTATTACCATAGGAACGGATGGAGTTTAGAGGCGGTGGAAGCTTTGAGGAATGAGGAGAGAAATTTAGGTAAGGAAATGCAGAAAAGGGATGAGGATGTTCAAAGACAAGTGAAGGAGAGTAGAATTCTAGATTCGAGGTATAATAAGAAATATAAGGAATTGTGTACAGATATAATTGGTCCCAAATATTTAAGGATGGAAAACTTAGAAGTTGCTGAATTTGAGATACGGTAATTTAGAGGCGGAGAATATGTGGTTAGACAGCGAGAAAGGTATATTTATTTTTTGTAAACAAGGTAGGGATAATATGAATCATTATGTGGAGGAGTGTAGCTGGACAAAGAATTGGTTTATAGATTTAGGGAGGAATAATGAGGAAAGATTGGAGAGACTTTGGAATGATGAGTTGGACACCACCAAAGGAAAAGTATTGAAGAAATTATATAGCAATAGGATAGCAAAAGAAAGGGAGGAGAGGAAAAGGAGGTTGGAGTGTAATATAGATGAATAGATAGATAGATAGGCCGTTGACTGTGCAAAGAATTAAGAATAGTTAGATTAGTAGTGTATGGATGGATGAATGTTTAAGGATTTTGTGTAAACCAAGTCTACTTCTTGGCGATGTAGCTGAAGTTAATAAACTATTATATTAGGCATATTATAGAAATTTTTTCAAGAATCATACAACATTCACAATTTTTGATGAATTTTAAATCTATTAAAAAAATTTCTTTTAAAAAAATCTATAATTTGGTTTGTAATCCGAAGACTGATGATTCTAATGGTGAGTAAATATAATTTGCTAGAAAATATTATTTGTCCTATCTTATCGTAAATATAATAATCGACTGTGAATTCCACTCATTAAATATACTTGTTTATTAAATTAAAAAACAACCTTACTACTAAGATCCCAATAAATTTTTGGTACATATGCATACTCGAATCTTTTCAAGTCTTTGGCACATTGTTCTCCATTTTTTCCTTCGTTCTCGAAATCTAACTCCATGCGAAGTGTATCGACAAATTCCTGTAAATTTAAAAATATACTTTTTTAATGGAAGAAAAAAGGATTCTGCAGAATTTGGTTTATGAAGTAAGAATAATTGTAATAAATATATGATATTGTATGTATGTAATGTGTATTGTATGCGTACATTAAGTACCCAATGCAAATCGAATTTTGGGTGTACAATAGTAACAGCCCTTAACAAATGTACTATTGCTTTCAAGTCTGATATGAATCGGTCCTGAAGATCAATGTATTGTACTTTGATAGCTACTGTATTTCCTTCTAGAGTTATACCTTTGTATACCTATTCAACAGTAAAATTAATCAACAATTAGCTGTGCAAAATAAAATTTTAAAACAGTCTTGTGAGAGAATTTGGTTCGATATGAATATAATTAAGAAAAATGGATTGTAAATCTATAATATACAATTGTTTTATTCTTAATACCTGAGCTAAACTTGCAGCCGCGACTGGCTCGGATTCAATCTTGCGTAACATTTCTTCAGGTTTCTTGCCAAAATCTTGTAGAAATATTTCCTCCATTTCGTCCTTTTCTCGGATTAAACACTTCTCCTTAATAACGCCATAAAACGAAGTTTTTATTACATATTTAAACATACGAGATAGAGTATATTATACTGTCTTGTGTGTACTTATTATAATAATATTAATATACAAAGTTGTTACACAAATATTCTGTAGAACAAAAAATAAGGACAAAAAAATAAATTATAAAGAATTTTATTTAATATTAGGTAAGAAATGTAGAATTTGTTGCGAATTATAATTACGAAGGATATAAGTGGTAATTAATATTTATTTTTTTAATAGTGAATCCATATTTCTTAAAAATATCCTGAATAAAAAGTATTCTTTGTTTTATTTATAAATTATCTTTTTAATAGATACTTTTATTAGAGGTAATTTGTTTTTCCACTCATATCTAATATAAAAGCAAATGACAATGCATCCAGGAGCACAACCGCTCACTGAGCGACTAATTAGCAATAGAATGTGATTAGTTCTTACCTTTTTGAATCCAACGAATCACATTCAATTGCTACTTAGCTGCTTAGTGAGCGGTTCCTCTATTGGATCCAATATTTCATGAACGAGATCAAACAAAAAATCACACTTTATCGCATATTATTGAATTTATCATAAAATTCCTTATAAAAATGTAATAAAATAGATATCCGTGGTGGACAAAATATAAAGCGTGACTTTTTATCTCCAAAAATATTGTTTCTAGAGAAAAATGTTTCAAACAAAAGTTGTTTGGTTTGAAGGGGGACACATGATTCCGATGTGAGTAGATGTATGTCTTTGTTTTCAAGTTTAAAGGCGACTAATTTCTTAAATAAAATGTTTTTTCTAACACGACTTTTTCCTGGAAATAAAAAGTTGTAGATCTCATCGATACGTTTTCAAACACAGCTGGTTGAAGTATGGAACGTTCCTGGAGCGATTTTTTAAAACCGATTTGTTCCAATTACCCTTTCGCACAGAGTTAGTTCTAAGCGTCAGACAAACAACAAAAAATAGTAGGAGCGAATATACGCGTCGGAAAGCACCCTTACGCACAATAAACTACCCTTCAGACCATTACAGAAGTTCTTGCGTCTCTAAAACCGATTTGTTCCAATTCCCCTTTCGCACAGAGTTAGTTCTAAGCGTCAGACAAACAATAAAAAATAGTAGGAGCGAATACACGCGTCGGAAGGCACTCTTACGCACGATAAACTACCCTTCAGACCATTAAAGAAGTTCTTGCGGCTCTAAAACCGATTTGTTTCATTTCCCCTTTCGCACAGAGTTAGTTCTAAGCGTCAGACAAACAATAAAAAATAGTAGGAGCGAATACACGCGTCGGAAGGCACCCTTACGCACGATAAACGGAATGCACCATTTACCCTTTTTGCGGCGTTCAGGAAGGTGCCTTAGAATGGACTTTCGAGCAAGCTGCCGGTAATTCTTGAATATTTCTGGTGGTTTAACAAGACAGACAGAGAGAGAGAGAGAGAGAGAGAGAGAGAGAGGAGGGGAGAGGAGAGGGAGAGGAGAGAGGGAGAGGGATCCTAGAGGGATGAGGAGGGAGATGAGAGGGAGAGGGAGAGGGGAGAGGGAGAGGGGTGACGAGAGGGAGAGGGAGAGGGAGAGGGAGAGGGAGAGGGAGAGGGGAGAGGAGAGGGAGAGGGAGAGGAGAGAGGGAGAGG
>JASTWR010001752.1:0-34412 GCA_030770355.1 Harpagoxenus sublaevis | reverse complement strand
TTCTTTCTCCTTTATTCTTTTCGACCTTTGCTTATGCGTTTTTCCATCTCTTCTACTCCGTTTTTTCAAAGCACATACGCACACACGTATACATGCGCTCTCTTTTTCTCTCTCTCCTCTCCCTCTCCCCTCTCTCTCTCTCTCATCTCTCCTCTCTCTCTCTCTCTCTCGTTCTTTCTTTTATTGTTCTTCCTATATTGCTCAAACGTCCTTTTATGCCTCCTCTTTTTTAGTTTGTCTCTCGTTCTTTCTCTTTATCACTCATTTTCACGTTTTTTTTTTTTATGCTCTCTGATTTTCTCTTACGGATAGAGGGGAAAGGTTAGGTACAATATTGGATATAAGTGAATTTAAGATTAATAAAGTTTTCTAATTGCAATATAATGTATTTTGCATTTTATTTGCGATTTCCCGGGGTCTCTCACATTAGGAGCACACTTTTTTGTGTACTGAAATATTTCTATTGATTCATTCATTATTTTCAAGTCTTATATTAAAACTTGAGATATATAAATATTTTACATGCTATATTCTTCTCTATTTTTTTATATCTTAATTCTTATCTTTTTTTTCTTTTTTGACATTGTAACATTTGTTAAATATTCTTAATATTCAGAATCATTATACTATTATTACATATGTTTCTTTAATTTAAAATTATATAACAAATTGTACATACATAAATTTCAAAATAAGATTAACACGAATAAACATATTTGGTTGTTTAAAAAATAGTTTTTACTTAAGTATTTCAAAAAATTATATATTTTCTGAACGTCCTTTATTCGGTACACCGTGTTCAGATCAGAAATTGTATTGACAGCTTGCACAAAAGCAATTTCTTGTATCCTGTTCCTGAACCCTGTACCGTATTCCTATTTCCTGTTACTTTCAGTATGGGTAAGTTTTTTTAATATCTTTCTTTTCCTCTATCTTTTTTAGATCAGTTGCATCAATGTCGCGTATAACATAACATTAGCTTAACTTACTCTCCGTCTCTTTCTAACTGTCTGCCTTAGAAAAGGTGAAGAATGAGTTAAACTAAGGATTAAAGTTATGTGTCGTTGATAAAATCAGGTCTGTTTATAGAAATTCAATGTTATTTACAAAATTACTAAAATCTATTTAAATAATTTCCAATAATTATTAAATTTTTTCCTAACTGAGGTAATATTTTTCACAACAAAGTTAAAATTATTAAAAAATAGGATGCTTATATATAATATCAACGGACCAAAACATATGGTCAAAAACGTCTTGACGATACGATTGGAAAATATCTGTGTTGAATCTGACAAACCAAGTCGGCTACGTAATTTTCCAAACGTGTCGTATCGGAATAACGATTAAAAATTGGTCAGTTAAAGTTGATTTAAAAAAATGATATTGATGTTATTTATTACTCACGAAGTAAAAGTCTATTATTTGGATTATATTTCTTATTGATATATTTTCTTTTAACTACAAACATTTATTTCTTAGTTTTATATCAATATTTAGGTATATATTTATTTATATATCATTCTGTTCTATATTTTAAAATAAAAAATATTAAGAAGTATAATTTTAAAACAATTTTGATTTTATTTGAAACAGATAATTTTGATTAAATTTTTATCATCGTTGAATTACAGTTAGACAATAATTTTTTAAGATAAGTAGTATAGACTTTAGGACAATTCTGAGAATTTTTAAAACGCATTTATATTTTAATATATAAAACTTTTTAATTCATTTTCACTTTTCTTTTTAATCATCATTATCGCTTTGATTGTATTAATAATATTAGTTTTGTATAAATATATTGGTCTTTTATAACGATGTATATTTTTAACATTAACTTTGTAATTACGTATTGTATAAATGTACCCAACTGTTTTATACATAAATATTTGTAACATTGCCTTTTTAATTACACAAGTATATTTTCTTTGATTCTTTCAATGTTTCCCTAATAGTTTTATTATGGATTTTTATTTTATTAAAATTAATTTTTAATGTAATTCAAATAAAATATTTGAAATATATTTAATTTAATTTAATTTATTCATTTTTCCATTTTTACAATAAAATATAAAGTATATCACAATATTTTAAATATTATATTTATTTCCTTTATATTTTAATTTTTGTTGTCATCTTTCTTTTCTTATTTTTAAATTATAATTTATATTATATATTTTTTATATAATGGTATTATACAGGGTAAGTTATTTTAATCAATACAGGCAAATATCTCGAAAAATACGGAAGATACGAAAAATATTTTAGACAAAAGTTGTATGGTCTAAAAAGGGACATAAGATGGTGGCAATGATTTGGATTTGGATGGGCGTTTGAAGTTCACGTGAACGTCACCTTCATTTCTTAAACAGAACAGAACCTCCTATATTGTAGTATATCGTTTGAAAGGGCGTATAATAAGATGTAAACTATTTGCGTAAAGGTATCAGAAAGTACATTGTAAAGGCCATCACACACAAAATACATAACGTTGCATAAGCATAGCATAAGACCGCTGGACCAATAAGCATCTTATGTAAATTATAATGGTAACTTTATGCTGGATGTTCATTGATCCAGCGGGTTTTATGCTATGCTTATGTTATGTTATGCATTTTTATATAGCTCTAATTTAAAATTACGAGATTTTCTGAAGTTGCAGTTGATTGCTATTTGGTATTTCTTTCAATTATCTTTGTAACTAATGATTTTTTGTTTTCCTACATAAATTTATATAATTTTATCTATAGATTGTATCGTTATTGCATTCGTCCTTAAAAGAAGATTTTGAAAGAAATATTTATTGTGTTTTCCAAAACAATTTGGGTTTCCTATTTAAAGCAGGTAATTTTTAATATATTATTTTTACTCCTTCGTTAACTTACGGTGAGATAATCATATAGGCTTTTACGTAGAAATATTTCATACTCTTGATATAAGTATACTTTGTAAAATTTTATTCTCATTTATATTGTAGAATATAGATTATGTTAATCTTTTATTATTTTTCATCTTTATCTCCAATCTGATTGAATTAAGTTTGTATAAATATATTTTGTACGTTGATGAAACTATTTAAATTTTACCTTTGTAATTATGTAAATATATTTTCGCTTAAATGTATTTTCAATTGTTTCATTATTTTTTTTATTTTATTAAAATTAATTTTAAAACTATTTTACATAAAATGTTCTGTACTAAAATATTTTTATTGATTTATTCATTATTTTCAAGTCTTATATTAAATACCTGTGAGATATATAAATATTTTACATGCTATATTCTTCCCTATTTTTTTTATTTTTTAATTTTTATTATCTTTTTTTCCTTCTTGACATTGTAACATACGTTAAATATTCTTAGTATTTAGAATTATTATACTATTATTACATGTGCTTTTTTAATTTACAATTATACAACAAATTAAACATACATATATTTCAAAATATGATTAACACATTTGGTAGTTTAAAACATATTTGGTTGTTTAAAAAATAGTTTTACGGAAATATTTCAAAAAATTGTATATTTTCAGAACGTCCTTTATTTTGTACACTGAGTTCAGATCGAAAATTGTGTTGAAAGTTTGCACAAAAGCAGTTTCCTGTATCTTATTCCTGAACCCTGTACCGTATTCCCTTTTCCCTGTTTCCTTCAGTATGGGTAAGTTTTCTTAATATCTTTAAAAAATATAATTACTATCTTTATCTGTTTTCCTCTCTCTTTCTAAAGTTTTATTCTCACTTATATTATAGAATATAAGTTATGTTAATCTTTAATATATATTGACAAAATAACAACAATAATGATAAAGATAATGATAATAATGATGATAATGATGATAACAATAATGATGATGATGATAATAATGATGATAATGATGATAAGAATGACAATGATGATTTGTATTTAAAATTTGAATTTTAAATACAATATAGAAATTAATATTGTTGTTTTAAAAAGAATATTTTAAATACAATAAGAAATTTTATTTTAAAAATTGATTTTTAAAAAAGTAATTTAAATAATAATAATTTATCCATAATTTTTTGACAACAATATTATTTATGCTTATTTTGATAAAATGCCTAAACGAAAAATAGAACGTTGTGTAGAAGAAGAAGAGAAAATTCAACGACAACGTCGCGAAAGAAAAGCACAAAATCAATATAATCGCCGGCGAATTGCAAAAGAAGCAACTAATAATAAAACTAATTTAATAGTTAGTCAAATATCTGATACTATTTGTATCTCCAGTACATCGTCTGCAAATCATATAAGACAACATGTTACATGTGCAGAATATCAATCACGTTATCGTTTACGTAAAAAAAGACAATCTTATTTAAATATTAGTAATACAGTATTAAATAATGATTTACTTGAATATTACATTGGACCTATGGATGTATTGTGTATTCATTGCAATGCTAAACATTTTGCAGCTGAAAGAGTTTCTAATAGAGGAAATTCATTTCACGATTGTTGCAATCATGGGGCAGTATATCTTGAGTCTCTACCTGAATCTCCTAAATTTTTACATGATTTATTCGATGGAAATCATGCAAAATCTAATCATTTCTTACAAAATATTTGTAGTTACAATACTTCATTTTCATTTGCGTCATTTAACGCTAATTTAAATAATTTTCAAAATAGACGACCTGGTCCATACTGCTTCAAAATACAAGGACAAATATATTATCAAATTAATACAGCATTGTATGCTGCACAAAATGAAAGTCCAGCTTATGGTCAACTTTTTATTGTAGATTCAAACGAAGCAATAAATCATCGTCTAAAAGAAAATTTAAATATGGATTTCGAAATTGTACAAAAACTTGAACATATAATGCGGGAATGTAATATATTTGCTAAATCATATCAAATGATGGGTGAAGAATTAGAAAATCAACGACAATTAGCATTTAATGAATCATTATCGGAATTACAATTAGTATTCACCTTAAAGCCAGGAATGGATCGACGTCGATATAATATCCAAAGAACGAATGAAGTTGCTGCGGTTTTTTCAACAACTGCTGATGGAGAAATTCCAGAATCATATGTTATAATACGTAATAAGAATACCAAAACTCTGCAAAAAGTTAGTACTATGGATCCAAATGTTGAACCATGGATATATCCATTGTTTTACCCATATGATACTCAAGGATGGCATCGTCATTTAAAGAAATTAAATAGTGAGAAACGAATAACAAGAGGACAATATATTAAGTATCGCATGGCTATTCGTGGTGACTTCAATGTTTTCTTATTAGGACGACGCTTATTCCAACAATGGCTTGTAGATAATTACGTAAAAATTGAAAAAGACAGAACGGATTATTGCAAAAATCATCAAAAAGAATTACGTTCTGAAACATATCAAGGTTTAATAGATTATATGCAAAATATGGCAAATAATTTAAATGGACGTATTGGAAAAATGGTTATACTTCCTTCTACGTTTATCGGATCACCACGTAACATGCTACAAAATTATCAAGATGCAATGGCAATTGTTGCTAAATTTGGTAAACCAGATCTTTTTATCACAATGACTTCTAATCCAAAATGGCGTGAAATCAAGGAAAATCTTTTACCTGGACAACAAGCTTCTGATAGACCTGATATTTGCGCTCGTGTTTTTAATATTAAAAAAGACTATTTAATAGATTTGATTACTAAGCAAAAATTTTTTGGTGAAGTTGCAGCATATGTATATGTTATTGAATTCCAAAAACGTGGTTTGCCACATATCCATATGTTGATTACTTTGAAACACAATTTTAAAATAACAACTCCACAAATTGTCGACAAATATATATCTGCAGAAATTCCTGATCCATGTGAGAATCGTAATTTGCATGATATAATCATGAAACATATGATTCACGGGCCTTGTGGCGATTGGTGTTTAATAGATGGACAATGTTCGAAAGGTTATCCAAAAGCGTTTCTAGAAGAAACCAAGATGGATGAAGATGCTTATCCACATTATCGTCAACGAGATACTGGAAAGACTTTTGAAAGACCTGGTAGATATATAATTGATAATCGATATGTTGTTCCATACTGTCCCACATTATCGATTATATTTAATTCCCATATTAACGTCGAAATAGTTTCCAGTATTAAATCGGTTAAATATCTGTATAAATATATTTATAAAGGTCATGATGCTGCAGCTATAACAATTGAACCAATAACAGAAAATGTAATTATTGATCATGATGAAATACGTGATTATATCGAAGCACGGTATGTTGGACCCGTAGAAGCTAGCTGGCGTATACTTGGTAAGAAATTACAAGATAAAAGTCACGCTATAATACGTTTGCCAATTCATCTCCCTAATGAACAAAATGTTATTATCGAAAATGAATCTATTGAAGATGCAATGACTTCTGCTTTAAATCAAGTCACTATGTTAATAGATTATTTTGCATTGAACTTACGTGATGTTGAAGCAAGAAACTATTTATATACAGAAATTCCACAATATTATACTTTTAAGAAAGAAAAAGTCAATGGCAGAAATGTATCACATTGGATCAAACGAAGTAATTGTTATAATTGCATAGGCCGAATGTATTCTGTTAGTCCAACACAAACAGAATTATTTCATTTACGATTATTGTTACTTACTGTTAAAGGAGCTACGAGTTTTAACAATTTAAGAACTGTAAATGGAGAAATTTATCAATCGTATTCAGAAACATGTTTAGCTTTAGGCCTAATTGAAGATGATGATGAATGGATACGAGCTATGAATGAAGCTGCCAGGTGGATGATGCCACGACAACTTCGAAAATTATTTGTACGCATTTTATTACATTGTCAGCCATTACATCCTGAAGAACTCTGGGAGAGCTTTAAAGTAGCAATGTCAGAAGATTACACACGATATTTTGGTATATTACAAGGACAAAAAAAAACTTATGAACAAATCGGTGCTATGCTTTCTGCAGAAGGTAAAAGTTTCGCTGATTTTCCACAAATGGAACAAATGATAGAGGATAACGAGGAAGAGGATTATTGGACGCTTGAACAAGCTATAGAAATTGGAACTAGACAATATAATCAATTAAATGAAAAGCAAAAAGAAATAGTTGATTTAATATTAAACAGATTAAATAATAATAGTCATAACAACCATTGTTTTTATATTGATGGTCCAGGTGGATCAGGTAAAACATTTATATACACAACTATTTATTACTTAGCCAAAATTCGAAAAAAGAACGTATGTACAATGGCTTTCACAGGTATTGCAGCAACGTTACTTCCCGCTGGAAGAACAGTTCATAAAATTTTCGGATTACCAGTTCCATTATTTGCTGATTCATCATCTGCCATTAAAATTCAATCTAAGGAAGCTCAATATTTAAGAAAAATAGACGTCTTTATTTGGGATGAAGCACCGATGGCACCACGATATGCTTTAGATATTATGGATAGAACGCTACGAGATATTATGAATAATGATTTACCATTTGGGGGAAAAATTGTCATATTAGGCGGTGATTTTAGACAACTTCTTCCGATTAAAGTACGAGGTACTCGAAGTGAAATTGTAAATCTTTCCATTAAGTTTAGTTCCACTTGGAAATATTTCATAAATTTTTCTTTAACACAAAACATGCGAGTCCTTCCAGAAGAAATTGAATTTACAAAATTTTTATTAGATATGGGAGATGGGAAGCTAAATGATTCTAATAATAATATACAAATTCCTGAATGTTGTATAGCACCATCTGACGCAGATATTGTTAAAGATATATATAGCGACTTAATAAAAAAAAAAGATTTTGATGCAATAGCTAAATGTGCAATACTTTCGGCGAGGAATATTGATGTAGATGAAATTAATAAACAAGTTGTTGAATTATTAAATATAACAAAAGAACGAATTTATACAAGTATAGATAGCGCTGTAAATTGCGGTGATAATGGTGATATTTGTGAATCTTTATTACCAGAATACTTAAATAGTTTGTCTCCACCATCTCTACCTCCTCATGAATTGCGTTTAAGACCAAATTGTATCATTATGTTAATAAGAAATCTTAATATCAATGAAGGACTTTGCAATGGTACTAGATTAATGATTATAGAACTTGCAGATCATTTACTAAAATGCAAAATTTTAACGGGTGACAGAACGGGAGATATTGTTTTTTTAAATCGTATAACATTGTATTGTGAAAATATATATCCTTTTACATTTAAGAGAAGACAATTTCCAATCAAGATAGCTTTTGCTATGACGATTAACGAGTCACAGGGACAGACGTTTGATAGAGTAGGACTAGATCTTCGCAAAGATGTTTTTAACCATGGACAACTTTATGTCGCTTTTTCGCGAGTTCGTTCCTGGCAAGCATTGAAAGTTTATTTAGGTAATCAACGAGATAACAGAAATGTTAAGAACTATGTATATAAAGAAATATATATTTAATACACATTACGTAACAAGAAAAATGTAGGTACATAAGAAAAAAGGGCATATATGGTATTTAATAACATTATTTTTAAATTAAATATTTATAAATTGCATATGTTACAGGGATTTTGTAAAATTTGTTTTCTTGTAAAATCTCTAGAAATATTATGGAATAAATAAAAAATTTTACGTGGAAAGTTGTGGAAACCTATGTGGAATTATTTTATATTAAGAATGAACACTGTACTTTCAAGTAGAACAAAAATAGAAGTGGATACAGACTCCATATAATGAATAAATAGATATTTTTTTTATTTAATCCGCAATATTTTAATTTTTTACTCCACAGTATTTCTAGAAATTTTGAAGAAAAACAAATTTTATAAAATCCCTGTAATACATATAAAAATAAAAATTATTATATTAAAGTTATTATTCAGTGTTATTAATTAAAAGTATTATATTTAAAAATAGTACAAGTTATATATAATCTTAACGTGAACATTATTAAAGATAATATTATTATATCATTAAACATATTTAAATTTTATATTTTTATTTTTTTGTTTTCTTTTTTTTTCTTTTTTTTTAACTCCGCCTTGGACGGTCCCAAGCCCGGCCTGAGAAAGGAGGAGGGTTGGAATGGGTAATCTTAACACCCATTCTGTAAAATTAAGCTAAAAATCTGGTCTCTTTGCCAACATGAGAACAGAGAGAAGCAAAATAATCAAAATCAATCTCAATATAACCTGTCATTTGTGGATTATCAAAATATGATTCTTGTGACAGTTACTTTTACAATAAAAGTAAACCAAACAAGAATACCAATCAATATTATTGTAGAAAAGTGGCATGCAACAATTAAATCTCTTAGAACATATCCAGACAAACTTGCATAGGTGCATAAGGAAATAGATTGGTCTCATTTCCTTATACACATGTATATGGACTAATCAATTTCTTTATGTTTATGCGATATACAAATTTGTCTAGATATACCATTACATGCTCTTTTTAAGAGCGGAGAATTGCACCAGAAATATACTTGTATTATACAGGGTGGTCCTGAAATAGTTGAGCAAAATCAGGGATTGGATTGGGCTCGTCAAAAGGATAAAGAAAGTTTCCATAAATGTTAATCCAAAAACGCATCCCGTAGGAGTTATGACTTATTTAATTATTGATACATTTATGATTGTAATTCCTCTCATGATAAATTCAATGATATTTAAAATTATTTCCTTATTTTACTTCATTTTTTATACATTATGGCATTTTAATTTAACCTTGATACACACAATTGTCAAAATATACAATGACAGTCACTCACAAAGTAAGTACCATAAAAGAACCAATCGACATTGCGGAAAAGAGGCAACAATAAATTGATTTAACACGGCAATTTTAAGAGAGAAAAAATGCCGTACTTTGTATATGCGTAAAACTTCAAATATATTATACCTTGTATATATGTGTATGAAAAATTGAAGAAATGGCGCGCGCGTAGCGCGCGCTTGTAGTGTTCTAGTAATCTGTAAAAAATATATTTATTATAAAACAAAAAACAATTATAATATATATTATTAATCTATACTCTGTTCCACGAGAGACCATACTTGGTTCGGACGAAAACTCATCCGTTTCGCGCGGTCTCCGCTCATAGAATACGATAAGTAAATAATAAATAATACGGAAATAATAATAATAAGAAATAATACACGGTACGCCACGCTCTTGGAAAACTTTATCCCCACTTATTGCTCATCTATGCGCAGAACCAAGTATGGTCTCTCGTGGAATGGAGTATACATATAATTCGTTTTAATACAAAGTAAAATATCTATTAAACTTACCAAATTTCAGACTTAATTAATTACGAGTGACTTTACTCGGTAATCCCGAACTGCTTTCAGAAAGAGTTCTTTTTAATATTGGCTTTGATCCCAATAATAATTGAGCAAATGGTAACGGTTCATGGCCTTCGATTAATTTTATGTCTGAAGTTGTTTGTATTTCCAAGTAAAAGATATCATCTGTAAAATATATTTATAATATTATTAAAGAAAGAGGGTATATTAATAAATTTCAAAATTATTTTGAAAATATTACTTACTTAAAATTTTAACGTATCTTTCAGCTCAACATAGTCACCCTTATTGTAAAAATGCTCATGTTCGTATTCCATTATTTGAATCTCTAACTTATATATACCATCGGTAATAGAGCCACTTCCAATAGTTTTAAAACTATTTTTAAAAGTATTCAATCTAGTTTTAATAAATCCACGTACAACTGAAAAATAATTCAATGTATTTATTTTCAAAATGTATTATAAAAATTAGTATTAACTAATAAAAAATAGAATTATAAATTTCTAATAGTATTAATTGACTCTCAAGTATAATACACAAATAAAATAACATATAGCGACAAATATTTTTATATATATAAAAAACGTGTTACCAACATGTATATAAATGTACATAAGACGTAGATATCAATACTTACAAACGCATGAATTCAGATAACCAGATATTTCCGGCAAGTCTACCAATCGGGGTTGTACGGCGTTTATTACTTTTTTTAAATCAAAACTGCCAATGTGATTTATTATTGTATTTGAACGAATAATCAATTCGTACGGAAGTGTGCCTTGATTAAAATCAGACACCTTAGGTCTCTTTGCTTTAGCTCCATCTACATGGATGATCTAGAAGAATGTAATTATTATACTAAACGTAGTAATTATACATGTATATGTCGTAACCATATTACAAAGTCCGCCGTTTTATAAAACGTCTAGGTATTTTATAAAGTGCGGCCACATTCTCAAATCACGCTTGTAATTAAAATGTTTTACAATCTGACTAAAAATTTTAATCATTTTATAAAACGTTAACAAGCGACTTACCACATTGTCAAACACAACGATTTATACATCCGTTGTATTAAATTCTGGCTAGTTCATTTCAGTCATTTTATGAATGGCGCGTTTTTATCAACGTTTCGTGTTTCGTGCAACTAAAACCAATTGTTGTATGGATGGGTCACAGTCACTCTCTTTAATAAATTGTACAATTACACGGTTAAAGCAAAGAATAATTTATATTTATGCTGACACATATAATCGTACATACTTTTCTATACTAACTATTCTCTACTTTGACAAAAAGACTGTTCAATATATCAACGATTCACTGCTATAAACAATAGCTGATGTTACTTTTTATAAAATCTTAATCATAATAAATGTGTTTATATAAGCCTAAAAATTTTCCCATTTAAAAATACACATAATAATTATCTATTAATATTACAACATAATTACTTATTAATTTTCTATAAACGGTTATTCTATAAACACAGTTCATAAAATGACTAAAATAAAACAGCCAGATTATAAAACATTTCATTTTCAACCATGATTTGAGAATGTGGCTGCACTTTATAAAATACTTATACATTTTACAAAACGACGAATTTTGTAATCTGGCTACAACATATATAAAAAAAAAAGATAAATTTATATTGTTATTTACCCGATTAGGTTGTATAAAATGTTTAATTCGATCAATTTCGGTATTCCAAGCTACTACTTGTACTCGATGCCGACTGTTATTATTTAAAGTAAATTTAAGCAACTGATAGTGTTGCGTCTTTCCAACTATTTTTGGACCTTCTATCTCATCAATAAATCCTACGATCTCTCTAAAAATATATTCAAAAAAATTTAATAGATACCAATAAAGAAATTTTATATTTAAAAGTATAGAAAAAGTTAATGCAGAGCACGCTCAAGCGTACTCGCAACACACACATTAAAAGTATATATACTTACACGGTAGAATCCTCTAATTGAAGTGATTCCAACATTTCATCACTTGTAAAAGAAATTTCTTCCGGTTCATTATTTTCATTCAAAATAGTAATGTCTTGTCTCTCGTTGGATTTTCTATAAATTAGAATAACATTAACATAAATATAAAATATTAGTATATATCCCAAAAACAACGATTTATTCTCTCCTGAATGTAATGAAGCAAATCGAAAAGATGCCTACTTTGTTTTATCTACAAGAATCATATATGTACTCAGTTCGCAATCATGATATATAATTCTTGTATATAGATAGAATAGGGTAAATATTTGTCACATTTGCTTCATTCTTATCCAGAAAAGAATAAATTGTTGTTAATATGTATAACATTAGGCACTTTCCATTTACATCAAAACTTAATTAATTCTAACTTATGATATCATAACTTAGTTGAATGTATGTTCCTTTTAATACTGATATAGCAAGCGATATTTAATTGAATTTTTACTCACAATCAAGATTATGTGCTTTAGTGAGTCCAAAAGTAAGATTATGAACCTATATTGTTATACGATAGCTTTGTCACCAAAATAAGCAGAAAAGTACTTTTACTCAGTGAACAATTGATGTCTTATCTGAGTATTCTGAGTATAAAATACTCACATAACTAAGTGACTCAGATCACTCGAGTGTAAATGGAAAGCTACTATTATACATATGTATACGTCACTTTTTATAGTAAATATTATTTTTTATTGTATGCTTGTACGTATTTAACTTTCATACTTTACACTAAACAATTTAGTACGTACTCAGTTGACACATTTGGATTAATCAGCGAATCCGAATTATTCTGTACGGTATCACCACTCGGAAGATTACAGGTTTTTATTTTAACTCCATCGATTGCCTTTGTTGCCTTCATTATTTGGGCTTTTTCTTTTGGAACTACAACGTGGTTATTTTTATCTAAAATTAATCAATAATGTGTAAATAATATTGTAATATGTTTATAGTAGTTATATACATATACTAACCGTGTTCCGATAGGTATATGTACAAAATCTATAGCATACGAAATGAGAACTACAGATTTTTAGTACTAACAACGAATATCGGAACACGACCATAATAGTTGTATATATTTATCCCTTTTCAATATTATTATCATTATCTTATTTTAAGTAATAAAATATTAACAATATATTTACCGTACGTATCCTTAGAAAATTTCTTCGACATTTTTATTGTTACTTCCTCTATCAAACACGTCGTAAGATAAAATGACGTTGTTATATACGAATACGTATACCATTTGTTTTACGTTGCTATGTATAAAAATAGAGTGACTAAGAAATTTTCAAATCTTTTAATATACAAGGTGTCCTACAAATTCGGTAGAAACGATCAATAGCAAATTACTAAAGCTATATTACGACACAAATTCTAATGTAAAAATATCAAAATACCGTACTAATGACAGTTTTCCAATAAATGTTTAATATTTAACAAATAGAATCCGCCCAAAATTAGTAGTTCAAATTTAATACATCGCATAGTAATCAATGTTTCTTAAAGTTTAGTTTATTCGGACATCATTTTGTATATATATCAGAAATATGGTACTCATTTATACAAACCATATTAATTCGCCAATTTTTCAGAATCTGCCCTGTACTTATCGAGCAACAGTGGTAACGTTTGAATTAAGTGTTCTGTCAATTTTTGTTTATCATTATGAACTTGTTTAAGTTCTTTCACTGACAGAATTTTTCGAGTAGATACACGACCGACCGGTGCTTCGTCCGTAGCAGCTTGTTTTATGCAACACACCATCAATTCAATGAGGACCATTTTTTTCTGGTTGTCCAACGCGTCTTCGTCCGAACCAGCCTCCTCTAATAAAAGATCCGTCATACATTCCCAATCTTTCATCATTTGATTAGTTTCAATTAGAAAATCAACGAGATACGCTCCATACTGGTGTAAATTGAATTCGATGTAGAACAGAACAAGATTCGAGTATAAGTGGCGTATTTGACAATCATTTCTTGCCGCGTTTGGTCTTAACACCCACTATGGCTTCGTCGTCTGGACAGAATAAACGTTCATTCAGAAATTCACCGGTCGCTTGTGCGAGAAATAAACAAACTCGTACATGCGTTCGCAGTCTGTATCAGTAAAGATCTCTCTTTGATACTTCTGTTGCATCCTAATTCAGAGCTGGGATTTAGTTGCACATTTCGGGCCGATTCCCGAGGCGACGCCTCCTATTCCCCCACTGCCGCTCGAGGCTCGGCGGCCGAGCCGCCGACAGCGCGCTTGACATTGTTTCTCAGGAGCGTCACGCGTGCTATACGTAGGATTAAACTACGATACATTTCCCCCGAACAATATTAAGTAGCTAGTTAGAACAGTCTTTTTTCAATAATTAATAATTGAAAATCTTTATATCATTATTATTATTAATATTCTATATATATATATATATATATATATTGTTGCTATTGAATTACATATTTAAATAAAACCTGTAATAATTATATAATATTTTATTTGGAACTCTTAGTTTGTGCGCTATACTTATAACAAAATTACATATTAGGCCATTTAGTTTCGCAATATATATAGAATACAATTGATTAAGAAATCGGTAAGCGTGGTGTGTGTAGAAATATGTACTATATATAATTATTATACAAATTATAATTAGGACAATAGTTTCATATTATAGTACATATAGTACATATTTCTACACACAGCACGCTTACCGATTTCTTAATCAATTGTATTCTATATATATTGCGAAAATAAATGGCCTAATATGTAATTTTGTTATAAGTATAGCGCACAAACTAGTTCCAAATAAAATATTATACAGGGTGTCCTAAAAAGCTCGGACACCGTTTCACTGACAAATTCTGTGGGACATTCTAAGAAGAAAATTCTTATGCGAAAATGTTGAGGCTGTAATAGTTTTTGAATTATAAGAATTTAGAGTTAGCGAATCAGACCGCCTAAAGTTGGCGCGCTCAGGTGTGGTACATCGCATAGCAAGTGAAGGTGGGCTAGCTTGTGACACACTTCATTTGACAAACTTGACAGTTCGTTGTGCATACGTATTTATTGATATTCCATAATGCTTGCATTAATCTTTATATACAGCAAATTGAACAATCACAGATAAATAAGACAAAGCTTCAAAGTAATTTTCTTGTCGTTTGAATTATGTCAATATCTAAAAACTGAGTCAATGCACAAGAGCACCTTTACTTGCTATGCGATGTACCACACCTGAGCGCGCCAACTTTAGGCGGTCTGATTCGCTAACTCTAAATGCTTATAATTCAAAAACTATTATAGCCTCAACATTTTTGCATAAGAATTTTCTTCTTAGAATGTCCCACAGAATTTGTCAGTGAAACGGTGTCCGAGCTTTTTGGGACACCCTGTATAATTATCACAGGTTTTATTTAAATATGTAATTCAATAGCAACAATATATATATAGAATATTAATAATAATAATTATATAAAGATTTTAAATTAATAATTATTGAAAAAAAACTGTTCTAACTAGTTACTTAATATTGTTCGGGGGGAATGTATCGTAGTTCAATCCTACGTATAGCACGCGTGACGATCCTGAGAAACAATGTCAAGCGCGCTGTCGGCGGCTCGGCCGCCGAGCCTCGAGCAGCAGTGGGGGAATAGGAGGCGTCGCCTCGGGAATCGGCCCGAAATGTGCAACTAAGGCCGGTATTCATAGTCTTCAAGATCGTCTTAAGTAATGTCTTGAGACGCTAATACGGCTCTGTGATTGGTTCATGACATCTTAAGATTGAACTTAAGACGATCTTAAATAACTATGAATACCGGCCTAAATCCCAGCTCTGTCCTAATTAATTCTTTTTCTACAAAAATTATGGAAAAATAACACTAATTTAACTCGAGAAAGCGTTTTTATCTAAGATTTTAAGGTTAAGTTAAATCACTGTAACTCTTTGTTATTATTCCTTCTTATGTGCGTGATAATTTTTATCAAGTATTAATTAAGAGAAGCTCCACATATTTATAATGATATTAAGATCTGCAAGTTACACGTACAATTTAAAAAATCTTATAATTCGATGTAGATTCTTTACATCGCAAGATCACAACCTGCGATTTAATAAAAATGAAATTTGATGCATATTTTCGAGTATAAGTCATCCTTAATAAGGTAACTTTTCAAACGTCTTTTCCTTCTCAATCGTCTTTTCCGGCATCTCGAAGTCATGTAAGAATCTTTCCTGTTTAACCAAGTATATTATATAGGCGTAAATTCCAATGACTGCGAGGCTTAAACCGATAGCGATACGATTATTAGATTTATGATATCCTTGTACTCTTATCACCTTTTGCAAGTTCTGCTCCTCCAGACGTTTCATATAAACCTATGTCTGTAGACTTGAGCTTTCCCGCGTCTTGGGTGTTACTAAAAGACCGCCCACTAACTACATAGCGGTATTCCTTGTCAAAAACTGAGTCGAAAAGTCCTGAACCACTTTTTTCTATAATGCTTGACAAAGCCGTAATCATTGAGTAAAGTTAGTCCAACCAGCGTCGTTCTTTAGCCGGGCGAACGTCGGTGAGCCGCGCGCCTGATAGTGTGCGTAAGCGCTCCGCCGCGCATCGCGCGGCGGCACGGCGGCACGACGGCACGGCCGCGGTCGGCCGCGGCGGTCGCGTTTTGCTTTCGCGCGCGTCGCGTGCAATATTCTTACGCATTGTAATAATAGAAATAATTTTTCCTGCACTAAAAATCACTTTTTACTCTTGTCAGAAGTACCTCCTTGCAGAAAATTTTGATAACGGATAAAACTTTCGCCAAGACATAACTATTATTAAGATATAAAAATTTAAACTAATACAAAAAATTATACTGTGTATTTTACAATACAAAAATTTACAATACAAAATTTTACAATATAAAATTTTACAATAAAAAATTATTTTCTAATCCGTTTCGTTAAATATCTTTGCGTTAACTTAATTTAAATTATAACACAAAGCACTTATTGAATCTTTCTACGAGGTTTGCCCATAGTTACTCAGAAGTAATAAATTTTTTAAAGGAAATTTGCTGTAACAATTAGATATTTAAATAATCTCGTACTTAAAAGGAAATACATTAAAAATATTATTAAAAGATAAAGTATTCAAAAATAAAAAAAATTTCTTCTTTTATAAAAAAAAGATTTATCCTAAGTTATAAATAACGCTATCCATATGTAGAATCTTTTTAAAACTTAAGGCAAATAAGAGCAAACCGCCGAGCGATCAATATTAATTTTTATAGCGAATAATAAATAATAACACGTTTAATAACTTAAAACAAAATTTAATACAAACGTTTCTATCTTAGTTTAGACGCATAAATAAAAGTAAAATGTTATCGTATTCATAAAACATTGGTCAGCGGTAAAGTTATTGGAAAAGGTTGAACATAAGGTAAATTACGTAATAACTGCTGCGTTTTAAATAAAGTGAAATTGAAAAGTTAGCTGCAATTCGTATAAGTTTTTTCATAAAGATGTAAAATTCACTTATCAGACAGTGTAATATCAATCTCGTGATAATCTACCGTGTCTGGTTTCAGTGATGAAACAATGCTTATGAGTTAAGATCAGTGCACGGATTAAAGGCTTAAGCTGATGCGCAAGGTGAAATGAGTACATACAAATGTCATGAAGTATCATATAACAAAATAACATTAGTAAATAAAGAATATAAAATAAATAAATAAGCTAGTAAATAAAAAATCTTTCTAATGATTATTCTCCTATTGTCGAAAAACTTCCACACAATTGACATCTGTAGTCTGTTTTATTTATTAACTTATTTTTATTTATTTACGAGTGTTACTTTGTTATATGATGCTTCATGATATTTCTCTGTACTCATTTCAGCTTACGCTTAAGTCTAGGCCTTCAGTCCGTACACTGATATTAACTCATAAGCATTGTTTTGTTACAGAAACTAGACGGTAGATCATCATGACACTGATATTACACTGTCTGGTAAGTAAATTTAACATAAAAAACTTATACAAATTGCAGCTAACATTTTATTTTATTTAAAAGACCGCATTTACTTTATGTTTAATCTTCTCTAACATCTTTACCGCTGACCTACGTATTACGAATATGATAACATTTCATATTTATTTATGCGTTGTTAACGATTCGATTTAAGATTTTTGTGAAATATTACAATAAAGAGGATCTAAACTAAGACCAAAGCGTTTGTATTGTATTTTGTTTTAAGTTATTAAACGTGTTATTATTTATTATTCGCTATAAAAATTAATATTGTTCGCTCGGCGGTTTGTTCTTATTTGCCTTAAGTTTCAAAAAGATTGTACATCTGGATAGCGTTATTTATAACTTAGGATAAATTTTTTTTTATAAAAGAAAATTTTTTTTATTTTTGAATACTTTATGTTTTAATAATATTTTTAATGTATTTCTTTTTAAGTACGAGATTATTTAAATATCTAATTGTTACAGTAAATTTCCCTTAAAAAATTTATTACTTCTGAGTAACTATGGGCAAACCTCGTAGAAAGATTCAATAAGTGCTTTGTGTTATAATTTAAATTAAGTTAACGCAAAGATATTTAACAAAACGGATTAAAAAATAATTTTTGTATTGTAAAATTTTATATTGTAAAATTTTGTATTGTAAATTTTTGTATTGTAAAATACACAGTATAATTTTTTGTATTAGTTTAAATTTTTATATCTTAATAATAGTTATGTCTTGGCGAAAGTTTTATCCGTTATCAAAATTTTCTGCAAGGAGGTACTTCTGACAAGAGTAAAAAGTGATTTTTAGTGCAGGAAAAATTATTTCTATTATTACAATGCGTAAGAATATTGCACGCGACGCGCGCGAAAGCAAAACGCGACCGCCGCGGCCGACCGCGGCCGTGCCGTCGTGCCGCCGTGCCGCCGCGCGATGCGCGGCGGAGCGCTCACGCACACTATCAGTCGCGCGGCTCACCGACGTTCGCCCGGCTAAAGAACGACGCTGGTTGGACTAACTTTACTCAATGATTACGGCTTTGTTAAGCATTATAGAAAAAAGTGGTTCAGGACTTTTCGACTCAGTTTTTGACAAGGCTATGAACAAGGCTTTGAATACCGCTATGTAGTTAGTGGGCGGTCTTTTACTAACACCCTGTATATGGGTCAACCATTAACATAGTCTCATTATGTGCAAGTTGATTATCTGTAAACAAAATGATTAATTTTACTTATGACAAAGAATACTATGTAAAATATTCAACTTAGATCATTTACCAGGTCCCATTGCCACACAACATCATCCTCAATTAATCAAAATAGGTATTTGTTCCTTTTCTTGGTATCAATCCAGCCTCGTCAAAATCTGTTAAACATAAAAAAAGCTTGTTGTAAAAATCTTTATCTACTTATACAATAATAAATATCGCAAGTAGAAAAACTCGTAGAAAGGGTACATATAATTTTTAGATAACACATGCATATCGCAATTTCAATAATACACAAAAAAAGAAACTAAAAATGTTTCTTATTAAATCATAAATATGGGTTAAATAATATTCCTAATTAATTCTTTTTCTACAAAAATTATGGAAAAATAACACTAATTTAATTCGAGAAAGCGTTTTTATCTAATATTTTAAGGTTAACCCATTTTGTACCAGTGGTCGATTTATCGACCAGTAATTTTCTTAATTTTTTTTAGATAAACAAATTAACAATATTAAAAAAATTAAGAAAGTTACTGGTCGATAAATCGACCACTGGTACAAAATGGGTTAAGTTAAATTACTGTAACTCTGTTATTATTCCTTTTTATGTGCGTGACAATTTTTATCAAGTATTAATTAAGAGAAACTCTACATATTTATAATAATATTAAGATCTGTAAGTTACACGTACAATTTGGAAAATCTTATAATTCGATGTAGATTCTTCACATCGCAAGATTACACGTAACCTAACACACCATGTAGTGCTCTACTGCCATCGCAACAGCGATTATGCGCAATGCATGGTACATACAAGGGTACAACTTCGAGCATCTCTGTTGGTATTATCACGCTTATCAATTTGGTTTTATCCAGTTTTATTAAATTAATTTTATCGTGACATTTTAGATTAAAAGGTAAAACTAAAGGAGAGCTCCCTCCTCACCGATTTCGATGAAATTAGGCTTAATCGATTCGTTTTTGCACAAAACGAATGAATCTGGCAGAAAAAAGCCCCGCTCGGCCCCGTGACGCGAGATATTAACTGTTAAAGTTGACGACTATCAGGTTATGAAACCTGTCATACCGACGCGATGTAGCGACTACGGACATGCTCCGCGACCACATGCGCATGCTCCGTGTTCACATGCGCATGCTCAGTGGCCGTGCGCGCATGCAAAAGTGCGCGAATTTGAAACGTATGCAATTATGCATACTTATAATGCATAAATATAAATATGTACTTTTTCATATATCAACTATTCTCTGCTTTAACAAATTATTTAACAAATAATTTGTTAAAGCAGAGAATAATTGGTATATGAAAAGTACATATTTATATGTACGATGAATAGTTGGTATATAAATATGTACTTTTTATATACCAACTATTCTCTGCTTTAACAAATTATTTCTGTTTCGTTAACTTCGACGCTTAATATCTGTAGCAGAAATAATTTGTTAAAGCAGAGAATAGTTGGTATATGAAAAGTATATATTTATATGTACTTATTCATCGTGCATATTTATATGTATGTACGATGAATAGTTGGTATATAAATATGTACTTTTCATATACCAACTATTCTCTGCTTTAACAAATTATTTCTGTTTCGTTAACTTCGACGCTTAATATCTGTAGCTGAAATAATTTGTTAAAGCAAAGAATAGTTGATATATGAAAAGTACATATTTATATTTATGCATTATAAGTATGCATACGTTTAAAATTCGCTCACTTTTGCATGCGCGTGCTGCCACTGAGCATGCGCATGTGGTCACAGAGCTGACAGAGCATGCGCATGTGGCCGCGGAGCATGTTCGTGGTCGCTACATCGCGTCGGTATGACAGGTTTCATAACCTGATAGTCGTCAACTTTAACAGTTAATATCTCGCGTCGCAGGGCCGAGCGGGGCTTTTTTCTGCCAGATTCATTCGTTTTGTGCAAAAACGAATCGATTAAGCCTAATTTCATCGAAATCGGTGAGGAGGGAGCTCTCCTTCAGTTTTACCGATTAAAAATATGAAAAGTAATCCAGAAATATTGATGAGACATGTGTATACAGGGTCATACTCTTATCTTCAGCGACTATCATTATAAAATTGTTACCGTTATGTGCACTTGCAATTATATTGACAAAAAACTAAATTATAAAAATCAACAAAATATCCGAAGATATGATCAAATAAAAAAATTATACTCATCTTACAAAAACAGAAGCCAGCATATATCTTCAGGGGGTCAATCATGATGGGCATTCAGGAGAGCAACTGCTCACTGAGCGCTCAGTGAGCTCTTGCATCTGATTGGGATATTCCTTTAGATCTAAAAATTTACGCCTATCAGATACAAGAGCTCACTGAACGCTCAGTGAGCGGTTGCGCTCCTGAATGTCCACAATGTGGAACGTGGAAAGTGAAAAGTTTTATATGACTATCTCTTTCTATTCAACATCAATAGAAAGAGAGATTTTTCATTTTTCACGTTTCCACCCTAGGGGAAAAGATTCATGATTAATTTCAAGACTGTCTTAAGTAATGTCTTAAGATGCTAATACGGCTCTGTGATTGGCCCAAGACATCTTAAAATCGTACTTAAGACGGTCTTAAATATAAGATCCGACTATGAATACCGGCCTCAGTCTATTATATATGTTTATGGTTCCGATATTCATTGCCAATGTATATTGAAAATTTATAATGTACGTGACGTAAACTATAGATTTTCAGTAGACAGTGAATATCGGAACGCAGCCTAAAGGCCATCACACACAAAATGCATAACGTCGCATAAGTATAGCATAAGACTGTTGGACCAATGAGCATCTTATGTAAATTAATATGGCGACTTTATGCTGGATGCTCATTGGTCCAGCAGTCTTATGCTATGCTTATGCTACGCTATGCATTTTGTGTGTGATGACCTTTATGCTGGATGCTAATTGGTTTAAAGGCCATCACACACAAAATGCATAACGTCGCATAAGCATAGCATAAGACCGCTGGACCAACCCACACAGAACATAATATCTAATAGATATCTAATAAATATCTTTAATAGATGTCCATGATATCTACGAGATATCCAGTAGATATTTATTCGATATCCAAATGTCCGCAATTCGAGGTCTAGTAGATATCCACTGGATATCCATAAAAATATCCAGTGGACATCCATACAATATCCACTGGATATCTACATAAATATCCAGTGGATATTGTATGGATGTCTACTGGATATTTTTATGGATATCCAGTGGATATCTACTAGACCTCGAATTGCGGACATTTGGATATCGAATAAATATCTACTGGATATCTCGTAGATATCATGGACATCTATTAAAGATATTTATTAGATATCTATTAGATATTATGTTCTGTGTGGATATCGATTAGATATCTGCGTGGATATCCACTGCATGTCTTATATACGTCTATTAGATGTAAATAGGATAGGTTGGTTATAAATTTATAAAAACAAAATGGCTTTTAATAATAAACTTTATTTTAAAAATACAAATACTTTGTTTTGCGGACACTTGTCATTGCGCGGTTTGCACGGCTACATAATATCTCAGGGTTACAGCGGGTTGTTGCTTCTTGTCGTCGTAGTCGACTACAAATAGCGCGCGGTGGTTTAATAAAAAAAAGAAAGAAAAAATGAAAGGGACCGGGGTGGTGGAGAGAAGTTATGAAGCCGTGGGAAAAACGGTGACACGGGGATATGCGTCGTTCTCTGGCCCGGGGTGCGGGTAAATCTTGAGTTTTAATTGTGGTTACGTCACCGCGGGATATTATTTAAGCTTTTTAGGTCGGAAGAAGAAGATACCATGACATCGGATTTGAACTCGGATCTTCGGCTCACTGGAGCAGCGCATATCACTTTGCGCCACGATTGCCACGATCGTATACGCTTCTATCATCTGGTTATTCCTAAAACAATGAGACAAACCACATTTATTTTAGTTTAAAAACTATATTTTGCTTAAAAAAACGTAATTAAATTCATCAAGAAATCTGTTCCTAAAAGCAAATAAATTATAAATTCCGACCTTTGCCGAATTATCTTGCCGTCGTTTTTCATTCTCGAATCTGTATTTCGCATGTCGAAACCAATCCTTACATTTTGATTCAAATTCTTTCTGTGTTACATTAGGAAATGTCTTCCTGACAACTTCTGCAATAAACAGATTTTTATTAATGTTCTATTTTCTGTACTTTCATACTATTTCTATATGATAAAACGATATAAATATTTTTACAATATTATGAAATTTGCAATAATAGAACCGCGATTTTTGTTTTCCAAAATATCTAATTATGCCAATTGATTCTGAATATGATCTGTTCATGTGGAAATTTTAACATTATGGTATTTCGACAATATTTAATAGATAATGTAGTAATAAATGATAAAAAATATTTTTACTTACTAAACATTAATTTCATTATTTCTAAATGATGAAGTTTTAATTTTCCTTTTCCTCCTACCCAACTGTACGAACTGGCTAATTCATTTGTAAAAATATGCATGAACATTCTTTTTGACATTTGTTCATAGGTACTCCCACCAATTGCCGCCATTATGTTAAACTGAAATGTTTTTCGTGTAATTATTGTATAACATACTAAAAAACAAATGTATAATGTTAAGATACTTTACATAACTCACCATATGGTCTCTTAATCTTTCCTCGTCTGATACAAGAATGCGTTGTAATGTATCCATTTCATTTATAGTTCGCAGAGGAAAGAACAAATCACTCAATTCACTTGGCGTAGGACTACGATGTTCTCGTGTCCGATTGAAACCATCTGAATTCAACTTAGTTAATATAAGTTGATGTTGCTCAGTTATATGACTAATATCAAATTTTATGTCTGCTAACGATCTCTCAATATGTTGAAAATAATCTAATAAGGACAAAAATATATATAAAGTTACGTTGAGAATAGTCTTCGGTACAGTTCTTTGGACAAGTAGATTCCTTATAAGAATTACAAATTAATTTTGTCTGAAAATGTATATCGAATTATGTTCTACTTACTTCTAATTATTGTCATAAATTCATCTTCTTTTTTTGACTGCCTTATATCTAAATGTTCATTTTCTTTTGGTGTATGCATACGCCTTGTATCTGAATATTCATCCTCTTTTTGTATACGTTTCTTATCTGAAAGAGTATATACAAATGGCATTGAATGTACAATCATATATTTATCAAATCTTATACAGAAAAGGTTATTTAAAAGAAAATAATACAGAAGATTATTAAGCAAAAAGTAAAATATTTTTGTCTTTAACAGGACAGTCCATTATCCAAGAATTAGCTAAACCACAAACAGATTCCTTATAAGAATTACAAATTGACATCTTGTCTGAAAATGTATAATTATGTTTTACTCACTATTAATGACCATACATTCATCTTCTTTTTGTGAATGCCTTGTATCTAAATATTCATTTCCTTTTTGTGTGTGTTTACGCCTTGTACCTGAATATTCATCTTCTGTTTGTATACGTTTCATATCTGAAAGAGTATATATACAAATGGCATTAAGTGTATAATAATATATTTATCAGATCTTATATAGAAGGTTACTTAAAAGGAAATAATACAGAAGATTATTAAGCAGAAAGTAAAATATTTTTGTCTTTAACAGGACAGTCCATTATCCAATATTTAGCTAAACCACAAACAGATTCCTTATAAGAATGACAAATTGACAACTTGTCTGAAAATGTATAATTATGTTTTACTCACTATTAATGCTCGTACATTCATCTTCTTTTTGTGAATGCCTTGTATCTAAATATTCATTTCCTTTTTGTGTGTGTTTACGCCTTGTACCTGAATATTCATCTTCTGTTTGTATACGTTTCATATCTGAAAGAGTATATATACAAATGGCATTAAGTGTATAATAATATATTTATCAGATCTTATATAGAAGGTTACTTAAAAGGAAATAATACAGAAGATTATTAAGCAGAAAGTAAAATATTTTTGTCTAACAGGACAGTCCATTATCCAATATTTAGCTAAACCACAAACAGATTCCTTATAAGAATGACAAATTGACAACTTGTCTGAAAATGTATAATTATGTTTTACTCACTATTAATGCTCGTACATTCATCTTCTTTTTGCGAATGCCTTGTATCTAAATATTCATTTCCTTTTTGTGTGTGTTTACGCCTTGTACCTGAATATTCATCTTCTTTTGTATACGTTTCATATCTGAAAAAGTATATATACAAATGTATAATCATATATTTATTAGATCTAATATAGAAGGTTATTTAAAAGGAAATAGTACAGAAGATTATTAAGCAGAAAGTAAAATATTTTTGTCTTTAACAGGACAGTCCATTATCCAATAATTAGCTAAACCACAAACAGATTCTTATAAAAATTGCTAATTGACATCTTGTTTGAAAAGATGTGATATCAAAATTATGTATTACTTACTTCTAATATGTTCATCTTCTTTTTGTACGTGTTTTGTATCTAAAGTGTATAAAATTTTATTATAAATATATATTTATAAGACTTTACAACACAGAAGATTATTAAAAATATAACAGATAATATTAATATCGTGATATTATTTTCAGTCAGAATCTGAAATATTTATTAAATATGTCACTTTTCAACTATAAAGCAAGATTCAAATGTTTTTATTTTTTTTTTACTTTTGTGCAATGAATATTCGATAACCTGAAGCATATATGCATATCTCAAAATACATGCGAAATACAAACAATTTAAATATTACTTACTCATATGAACCATAGGCGCTGTTGGATATGGTGGTAAGCTGGAATTATAATTATTATAACCGCTTTCATCTGATTGATTATCTGATGTTTCATCAGTTGTGGTATCTCGATCACTACTACTCGGTTTTCTTCTGGCTCTTATTTTTCTTTGTGCTTTTTCGTCGGTATCCGTATTCACATCCGACTTTGTCTCGGCCTCTTTTAGTTTAATGCGTGCTTCACCGTAGGACTCTATAAAATTATGAAATGTTGATAAACAACAACATAATAAAATGTTTATCACAATAGTTTGCAAACTACTATTTACACATAGACAGCAAGTTAAGAACAATTGTATCAATTGTAATACGTTCACTTACCATATATACCGAATAGACGTTTTATTGGATGCAGTAACCAATCATCTTGAGGTGTTTGTCGGTTTTTTATTGCTTTATTTATGTCTTTATCCGTTTTATAATTTGGATACAAACATTTGTTTGTATCTTTTTTTATCCAATCCTCGGGAACTACTTGTAACCCGTCTTCAAATTCTATCAAATGGTATCTATGTTTCACAGCAGACATTCTCGTAAATCTGAAATTTTCACCTGAAAGGTACACACATGCACACAATGTACATACAAAAGATGTAAAGAACATATGTACATACATTATGTGTGCAACAATGGTAGAAGTACGAATGTATTAGAATTACAATCATTAAATTTCACGTATTTCATCTTAACAAATGTTAGAGGCCAGGCCAATAAATCTCCACAACCTTCCGACTTATATATTCCCAATATGGAGGAATTACACGGCTCAGTATATAAATTACTCAAACCGATAAATTTTCGACCAATAATGCAAAGATCATTAGCAGCACTAGTGGCAATATTTTCTATGATGACAATCGAACCATCGTTTAAACCACAACAGTTATTTGGCTTATGAACAGATAGGGTAAAATCTGTTGTTGAAAATGTTGAATATTGAGGACTACGTGTTCCAGGTAAGATTGGGCCCGTATTGTGTGTTCCATGCACACCTATTCTTCGATGTTCTTTTTCAAGCAAAAAGCAATATTCCAATTCTGTTAAACGATTGTGAATTTGTTGTAAGGGACGTTCAGCTTTTCTAACAAACTGTTTTATTTTTCTTAAATAATTTTCATATCGAAAAGCGCTGAATGTATCCAATGTGCCAAATTTTCTAACCATCTGGTAAATGAATTAGTGCATGTATATTATGAGATATATGTTGTGGCCCATATAAAATTTTAAATGACTGCACAAAGTGTTCTAGTAAGGATTCCGCATAATCAATATTTAAAAGATCTGAAGAACATAATAGCCGAATGGCCACGTGCAATGTTAAGAAATTCTTGTAAACATCTGTTTTTACATAATTCATTAAAACGATAGGGCCAGTATATAAAAGAAATTGCCTCAACTCTGTGGCTTTCCATAAGCTCAAGAAATGTAATTCCCGTGGTTTACGAACAAATTCCACGGGTATCGATGTCCGCATTTCAATTAACAATCTCGAAATGTTGCTTACTGATTGTGATGGCAATCGAACATTATTTACCGGTCCGGATATCAAAAAATTCAATACTTTCTTTACCACACCACCGAAAACTAAGTGCATGGGATCGTGCGGGACGTGAGTTATCATTCCAAAATTCGGTATATCTAATAAAATACTCCATCCAGTGTGGTGCTTTATTTGTGTTTGTTTAAGAAAACTTTCATTTGTCCGTTTACGACAATTAATATCAGGGAAACACATCCTTCCATTTATATATTCGCCTTCAGTTGTACATTTAGAACAACTATAGTAACCGGTATGTCCTTTTGTGGCAGTTACAAAAGATTTTGCGGGTGCATCAGCAATTAATGAATGTATGGATACAGATATATGTTTTCCCCTAAATTCGAGTCCTTCAGTAACAAGAATTTTTGCTTCATCCACAAAATCATGCAAAAATTCGTTACAATCATTTGGTTTCTTGGAACCAAAATAACAGCCAATTATAAAAATTTCACTAAGGCTAGGTAACACTGAGCCTAAAATAGGCCACAATTGATTAGTAGAGGATTTTGAAATTGGTAGTCCATCTGTGCTGATTTGCACTTGAACTAAATCAACGTCATCTTGACTTTTTTGTAGAAACGCCATTATTCCTGATCTTAAGCCATTATGAAAGTATTCCCCTGGTGCAACTCTCTTTATGGTTGTATATCTTGGCGTTTTCAACAATGTTTTAGAGTTTTTCGGTAGATTGTTTCCGAAACCATGCTTTCTTAAAATTGACAATAATGCAGTTACTGCTGTATGTGATATCTGAAATTGTACTGCCCAGTTTGTTAAATCTTCTTTAATTGACGGAGCACCAGACATATTTGTATGGCCAGCATTTTCCTCGTTACTAAAAGTGAGTGCAATCGGACATAAATTCTCTAAATTAGACCTGTTGCAATCAAGATCATATGCAACATTTTCATTGCCAAGGATACTACTATATTGTTGTGGCGGTTCATTTCTTAATGCAACATTTGTTTCCTGATCAACATCGCAATTAATATTGATAATTTCATGTGCAACATCGCTTAAATTTTGCAGATCATCTATCTCAGCAAAATCTTTTGGTAACTTACTAATTTTACTGCCTATTGCGTTATTACGTGCAATGCGTTTTAATCGTCGATAATGTCTGTCAGACATTTCTGACAGCAATTTCGTTTTGGCATGATTGATATATCCTACAAAATAATATACTACGCTATTTTTTTATTCTATGTCAAATCACATATTTAAGTTATATTCAATAATATTACTTCCATAATTAATAATAAAGCAAAAATAAATAAATTAAACAAAAACAAAAAATCAGAAGAACTGAGGACTGGAGCAATTTTTAATGGAAGACGACAACCATGAAGATATGAATTTACCATTGCCATCAATTATAGACGAAGATAAAACGACAATGACAAGAAAAGCAAATATAATTATACAACAATTTTATAATTAAAGAAAGTAAGATTGTAATAAAGTTTGTAAGTTTATACAAGTATATATAGCACACAGCCATATTAAATTACATTAACAAAAACTTGTTAGACCTACCTGACAAACTATAATGTCGAAACAATAGAGTCCTCGTGCGTCAATCTCACTGTTATCTCTTTTCGAGATCGATTTTTGTGAGAGGAATGTGATATATATATATAATATATAATAATCGTATAGAGACGTTGTGACGAAATAACTGCGGGAGCACTGCAACAAAATATTCAAATTAATTTAGATTATAGATGCAATAGAAGCTACATAAATAAAATGTTTCATTTTAGCCGCACTGAAAATATTTTCAGTAGAACTTTTTTCCCCACTTTCTCTAAATTTCATATATATATTTTGTTTAAAATGTACAAAATAAATTAAACCAAAACAAAAAATCAGAAAAACTGAGAACTGCAGCAATTTTGAATAAAAGACGACAACCATGAAGATATGAATTTACCATTGCCATCAATTATAGACGAAGATAAAACGACGATGACAAGAAAAGCAAATATAATTATACAACAATTTTATAATTAAAGAAAGTAAGATTGTAATAAAGTTTGTAAGTTTACACAAGTATATATAGCACACAGCCATATTAAATTACATTAACAAAAACTTGTTAGACCTACCTGACAAACTATAATGTCGAAACAATAGAGTCCTCGTGCGTCAATCTCACTGTTATCTCTTTTCGAGATCGATTTTTGTGAGAGGAATGTGATATATATATATAATATATAATAATCGTATAGAGACGTTGTGACGAAATAACTGCGGGAGCACTGCAACAAAATATTCGAATTAATTTAGATTATAGATGCGATAGAAGCTACATAAATAAAATGTTTCATTTTAGCCGCACTGAAAATATTTTCAGTAGAACTTTTTTCCCACTTTCTCTAAATTTCATATATATATTTCGTTTAAAATGTACAAAAGTGTAGACAGGATCTGATTCAGGTAAACGAGGATCAGGGATTTAGTTATCTCAATGTTGTCAATTGACAACAGCTCCTCCCGATGGGGTGAAATTCAAATATAATTGTATAACGCAAATGAGTCAACGCAAGATACACCGCGAATAATGAAACAAGTAAATTAACATAAGAAATAATGAAGCAAGTAAATTAACACAAAAAATAAAATACGAGGAATATAACGCAAGTGAATCAGCGCAAGGCTGTTAGCTCGAATAATGTAAATAAGTAATCAGGAATCGAACACGGATAAACGTATCGGTTGTATACAATACAATAGCCGACGCGACGAGGGGGTAAATCGAATCAAGGTGAAACTGCCAACGATTAATATAAACAACTGTAAGAATTTCGAATCGCGTCTAGACGGCGAGACGTCCCGGTCACGACGGAATACATGATATTATTCAATCAAACGGACTAATTGCACTAGCGCAATATCACACGGCCATGGCCATCGCGGGCCCGATAGAATTAACCGAATAAAGTACGCACCTGTCGCGAAACAGATTCATCCAAATGACGTCGGACGAGATCGAAAGAGCTTACAATTGCGTACGCATACCACGTGGTACAAGCTTATCCGATAGATCGGATATGGGATAAAACAGAGTATTTAGCGTTCGCTAACCTGATCGTCAAGGACGATGATGGCAAAGGATGGATCGTCCTTTCTCCTGGATCGATGTCTCGTTCGGAAAGGAAACCCGCGCACCCTCTCTCTTCCTCTATTATAGCGGGCACGAGAATTGCACCTCGCTCTATCGAATCGCAGGTGTAATATATGAGGCAACGCCGAGGCCTCGTCGGCTCGCGCGCCCCAAGATCGCTCGAGACGAATGCCGCGCACCGTTAATGTTAATGAGCAGCAAAAATCACTATTCGTGTGAATTATAAGACAATTAATGTTCCTAATAATACTGCCGAATGGACTTTACGACGGATATAGAATATCGTAATCCCGGATAAAGATATATTCCCGAAAATCAGGGAATATATCTCGCGTGCTGTCCCTTCAATCCGCGTGTTCCGACACTTCCGACCGACTACGCGCAATTGAACACGTCGCTGCGAGAATCGTGCGCGGACCGGTAAGACAAAACACGATCGGGCTCAGCTCCCCTCGCCCGCGCGTTCGCCGCGTCGCTGCACTGTCGTTGTCGCTATCCGGGTTACTTCGCGAGCGCGCTATTTTTCAAACATATTTTTTTCATTTTAAGTGCATATAAATTTTAACATACTGCTCCTTTAAAGATAGATCTGAAATATTGTTTGCATGTAGATGATTATATATATATATATATATATATATATATATGTGTGTAGGATAAACATAGTTATAGTTTATTAATACATTTGCTCGTACAAATATCGCTCGCTTGTAAATCTGGCCGGGTCTCGCTTTCACTTTTTTTTTGTGCATTTGTTTATTAGTTTATTCGAGTCGGCGTGACTATATTTCCAATCTTACATATATATATATAAGCTGCAGTTATAGGTTACAATTTATACGCACTTCAAATAAAAATAATTATATACATTATATATATATATATAATGATATATATATATAAAAAAGATATATATATATAAAAGACATATATATAAATAAAGATATATATATATATATATAAAATTTTACATATTATATATATATATATATATAATATGTAAAATTTAGCAGAAGGGAAAAGGAAGTTCTCATGCGTTCTATTGATCGTAAACGCAGCTTTAATGCGTTAAAACCTATATAGCTAAGACCTAAAAGTCCAATTAAAGTTTATACTTACCCATGCGGGTCTATAAAACATTATTTTGCGTAACTTATACGGTTCTCCTAAGGATATTCGTAATACGTTTCAACGTTTTTGGCCCCTTTAATTTAATTTGGACCAAAGCACAGAAACATGGCGTAGTAATCTACGACTGTTGATTACTTTTTCTTCTCGCCGTGATTGTCACTGCAGGAATCTTTTTACTGGAATCGATCCGGCCATCAGCGGCGGCGTCGTACATCGATCACTATATATATATTATACACCTTATGCGCTTTAATCCCAAAGGGGTCAAAAACGTTATGTTACGTATTGCGAATATTTTGTGTGGATAACCGCAGTTCGAAACGCAATAAAATAATGCTTTATTAATATATCTTACAAGATGACTATGAAAATTTGGTTTAGCGATCATTGCCTCCGCGCCGTATCTACCCTCCCAATGAGTCAATAATTTTACGTCTACATGATTACGTACGTTTTCCATCGTTTTCCCGAAAACCGCGTTATTCATCAGTTTATATAAATTCTTTTCGAAATCGTTTGTCGCGCGCGTTCTAAATCGGGTGTTTAATTCGATGTAATCGCGAAGCCATGGAGATTGAGCAAATTGCAATACGCGATGTATTTTTGTAATTCGAAGGCCATGGCGCGTGCATTGCTGAAGGTTGCGATAGTGTATGACGTAGCGCTTCTTATCGCACACAGTCGCAAGGAGCTTGACCTGCCGCTTGCCTGGCGGCTTATCGCGCGTCGGACAGAACGGTAGGTCAGCGTGCGCGTCGTGTTTATTTTGTGGGTACTCCAGATCGACCTCGAAAATATAACCTGTGGGCGAATTCGTATCGATCGCGCTAAAATCAAAATTCGAAACGTCTTCGATCCATCTAAAATCGGCGTAAGGTAGTGGTTGGCACATTGCCCAACCGTACAAGTTGTTTACGTCGAAATACATTAGGTACGACGATGGTTTCGATGGATCGTACGACTGCATGTACTTGTTATTGGCTCGCGCGTATCTGCTTGAACATTGACTAAGACCGCCGCGAATACCGCGTTCGATAAACATTACCATATCTATATCGGTTAGCAGTTCGAAATTTACACGAGTATGCTTCAACATGGCGTCCCATGTGAAACCTGGCAATGTGTAGTAATAAACGGGGTCTAGTCCGTAACTTTTGATGCAACTGTCACGAAAATTTTCGAAAACGTCAGCCAATAACAATACATCTGTTTTTAAATACAGATCGCTGTATTCTCCCAAGGTTTGAATGGAGAATCGCTGCCAAACGTTCACGGCGTGCGCGTAATCGCTCTCGGATACAGTGTCACCGACCAATAAACTGTAAAATGATTCGCGCGGCGGTAAACGCGTGTCCTGCAATTTGTCCATGCAATCCACGTATTCGTAAGGAAAGACACCTTTTCGCGTCAGTAGTTCTAAATCGTGGACTGATTCGGAAAATTTGGAACGTACAATTTTTAATTTGTCCTTATCGAGGAAGGATGCCAATTTCTCGAGACTAGTGGTGAGAAATTTTATCAAATCGATGAACCGTAACTTTATATTGTTTCGCGAATCTGATTTATCGGCTGTGTCTTTAACGTTTTTCGTGAACAAGATATATTTTTCTTTAGTTAACGGTAGTACTTCGATCGAACCTTCGAACGCGGTAGCTATTTCCTTTATGATAAAATGTGCGTCATAGCCGGATAAATTGTGAAACACTACGGGAATGACATATGAGTCTTTATAGTTGAGATTGCAGTTTGAATGCGCGGGACCTTTGTAACGACCGGTCAGATGGCAATGATCGCGTACTCGCTCCTCATCGTCGTTTAGTGTGAACGGTTTTTCGCAAATGTGGCAGTGCGTCGCGCTGTGAAACGCATGCCACTGTTCTTTCGAGAGCGTTTCCATGGGGACATTGGTGGATAAAATACCTTTTACACGATGCGCTATTTCTTCGAGTTCGTTGGCGAACCACGCGACGCAATCCTTATCGCGGCGAAACCGATACGTACATAACGAGTCGTCGTAAGAGCACTGCACGTAGTATCCTATGCTAAATACCTCGTGGCGTTGATATGCGTACGTCGACGTTCTTTCATCCGCATCCATCTTCTCCAGGGTGCATTCGAGATCGGCGTACACCACAAACGAAAGCCGCTCCTTCCTGTTGTAGTTGCGGAAGCTCAACCATTTGTCGTCCTCGCTCGGTAGTCGGATGGCGCAGTCGTTCATCTCACTGCAGTCTACCGTGG
>JASTWR010001751.1:0-34434 GCA_030770355.1 Harpagoxenus sublaevis | reverse complement strand
GTTAACTTCCGATAAATGGATCGAATTGATGCAGGACACAAAGAGAAAGCAAAACGCGACGAGGAAGAGAGAACGTATTAAAAGAGAGGAAAGAAAGAGTAGCGAGAATGGAACTAAACAAGAAGATTAAAGCCGAGAAATTAGAGAAAAGGCAACAAAAAAAAGCAGAATCTGCAGAAACAAAAACTGCTAAAAAGAGAAAATAGTGCAGCTATAATCGACGTTACATGGTTTTGTTTTTCAGAATATATTCTAAGATTTATTATCGATAGTTATATATTTTCTACTGGAATATATTATTTGTTGCATAAAATGCTTTTGTCCTTCGAATAAACCATTATTTAAATAAAATTGCGTGGGTTTACCTGTTTATAAATTTTCTGTCAATATTTATTGTCCAAAGTGGCCACAAATAGTACAATGACTGGCCAAAATAGTGCATTTGTGGCCTACTTTTGGTGCGAAATAGGGGGTTCACTGATTATATACCATTTTCGCGATTAATTATGCCGTAAAAAAAACTATTATTCGTAATAATTCGATTACTTATACCCTCCGGATGACGTCGATCAACTTTCTAAGTGCTCATATATATTTATTTTAAACTTATCTTCAAAATTAATAGTAGGCTATCCGCTTAAAGTGGCCACAAATGGTACGGTCTACCCTATAGGTAGGGCGATATAGTATATGTTAAAGATTTTAGAAGGGACACTAACAATAGAACAAAAGCAACTATTATAACCAAGTCTCACCTGTTACGTTCGAAATAAAGTTTCCGATGGTCATATCAGGTAAACGACACGCCAATCAAATATTCAGGTCGAATCGAGAGAACTAATAAGGGGGGAAGATAGCGAAAGCGAAAATTGTTCGAATAGTTCAAATAACACAAATGTAAGATTCGAAGGTAGAGATTATTGTAAGCAAGCAAACAAAAACAAAGAAAAAAACTTGTAAGCTGGCGTTCTGAAGACTATCGACGATTAAGCTAGGCTCAAAGAACAAGCCGAGCGTAATCACCAAATTAAAAAGAGGGGAGTGTAGCATAGCAAGAGTAGCATGCGAGAGGCGCGAGTACAGCAGCGCCTGTATGCGCGTATAGCGTGTACGAGCGAGTCTGATCCGAGCGTTAAGGGCAGACGAGTCCCCGACTAGCGAGCGAGCTACATGATATCTTGTACCGTTCTTAATATACTCAATATACTTTTATTGTTATAAACCATTGAGTTTGGGTGTGACTTACTCCCATTCCCGATACCTTACACGTAGAGTATTCGTCGTTTCTCTTCCTCGGTGTATTGTCTTTCGACGTCCCGGTGTTATCTCTTTCGTCCTTCTCTATTCCATTGATGTCGGCGGGTACGTACCGACTTAGCGCGTCAGCCTTTCTATTCGCTTGACCGGCCTTGTGCATGATTGTATAATCGTACTCTTCTAACTTTAATTTCTTTACTCTCTCGCTACGCGGAATCGATTCTTTCTCAGTTTTCATTTGAGTGATATTTATCTTTGTTGCTGCATCCTGACTGAGTTCTTCTATTTCCAGGGCATAGAAAGTTATTGCTACGAGGTTTTAGAGTCAGCCGTTTGTATGGATATAATCTCAGGATATTTCGACCTATATTGATTTGGATTGTTTTCGTAACTGTATGAAGCTTGATGTTTTTTAATGAAATCGACTCCTAATATCCCGTAATATTCGATCGAAAAAATCATCTTTAACCACATACATCGTATGCTTGATTTGTCGGTCCTTTAAATTAATGGTAGCTTTAATTTTCCCGATGATATGCGCTTTATGTCCTGTCACGCTTGTAATCGTTATCTTATCCTCTTCTATTAATGTCTCGCCTTTCAAATGTTTTTACTTTGATTATCGACATTTGCGCTCCTGTATCGAACAGTAAGCACGCTTTCTCTCGCTTTGCCTCTTTCATTGGCACAGTGACTAATTGTAAGTTTACTTCTGCATGTTATTGCGGCTTGTTTGCCATGTGTGAAATCTGATGTTCTATAGCAGGTCGACGCTGCTTCGTCTTTTCCTCATCGCTACTCGGCGGGGAATTATTATTTTTCTTTTTAAACATGTTTGCGCCGTAATTTATATTACTTTCGTTTTGTCCTTGAAATCTACTCTTTTTTTCGTGATTTGTTCGTTCCTTTCTCGGCCTTCGGTTTAGTAACCAATATTCCTTGCGTATGTGACCGGTTCTCTTGTAATAGTTGCAATATTTTTCTACTGTATTTACGTGGGATGTCCTATCGTGTTTTGGCAGGGAAAAATGGTTACTGTATCAGCTAGTACGACATTCGCGTCCGTGATGTCCGTACTTGCCACATTTGTGACACTGAATTATTGATCTATTATCGCGCGTTTGCGGGAAATAAGAATTATTTTTAAAACGCGGCGGACCTCCGCTTGGTCCGTTTACCTTTTCCTCCGCGCTTGCTTCTGCAATTGCTTCTTGCAAGGTAGCGAAATGCTGCGCTCTAACGAATAACTTGATCTCTTCGCGTAATCCCAGCTGGAAATTCTGTAGCGCTTTTTGCTGAATTATTTCTGGTATTGTTCGCTTGCTTTCTACTGTATGATTTTTTCCTTCGATCATTGAATCGTACAATTTCATTGCCAAATTATCCGCTCTCCGTCCGAATACTCTTGCGCTTTCTCCAGGTTTTTGCTTTAATGTATTGAAGTCTAATTGCAGATGTGTTGTGCTCTTTCGACTCAGATAACAAATCAAATAATACTAAAAAAGGCAATAGAGCCAACGCGCGGTAGTTGGTGCGCAATTATAAATTTTATTCAATTAGTTTACATGTAAGACGACAAACGTTTCGACTCTTTCTTGAGTCCTCTTCAGCGTACAACAATAAGCATTTAAGTCAAAAATAAAACCAAAGAACGCAAACCTGCCATAGTCAAATAAAACAATATATATTACGCAACGCAGTCATAAATGTAATGATTAACGTTAAATAAACCTAACTTCGAACTCTAACCCTGGTACATATTGAGAAGACGTCTTATGTTATAGAAACCTTTAGCGCATTGCATCTCACGCTTGAGTGTTTTCAGATGCATTCTCCGAAGTACTTCCAGATATCCTCCGATTCAAAAAACAGATGGTAAAATAACAGCCCTTTGTCCATTCTAGACAGTAACGTGCAGGATACCTATGTGGTAAAATTCGGAGTAACATCCGCACGAGTACAACGCTATATGCGTACAAATTGAGATAAAAAATGCAGTTACTTACAATGCGTTGTCCAAAAGGTTCGAATTATGATGGAAATCAGTACATGATTAAACAAACGTGCTTGTCACTTCAGTGTTTCGAAAGAAATGACTGGTTACAGGGGCAAATAACAAACATATCATGAAGTGTCGAAAATAATCAATAAACATCGCAAATTTAACGTTTAGAAAGACCTTCAATAACATTTAGATATATATCCGGTAAATTTTCTGTGTCCGCCTGCAAATTTAAACTTTTAGTTTGTCTTTTTATATTTATTATTTTAGATACTAGTCTTTTATTAAAATATGGTTCATTATCTAGGATCTCAACCTCATCGCAATCGAAATCGTGATTGCATTCCAATCTGTGGTCAGTCAAAACAGAATGAGAACCAGCCTTTCTTCTAATGTTTGACTGATGCTCCTTTATTCTCGTCTGCAATTTCCTTCCCGTCTAGCCTACATATGATGCATCACAATTTATGAAATTATTCTTGTATACCACATTACAACGTGATGAATCAGGGAGGGTGTCTTTATGTACTTTTATGAAGTTCTTCATTTTATTAAGACTATAATATGAAAGTTTGACATCCAGATTTTTAGTAATGTTTCCATATTGTTCCGTTATTGACTGAATATACGGGATCGTGAAAAAAGGAGTCTTAGCGTCACTCTGGTTTTTATTCGATTTATCTTTCTTGTCACAAGTAAAATGGTATTTAAGGCGCTCACGGAATACTTTAAATATGAAATCCAACGGATAGCCATTATTCAACAGTATCTGGATAACCAGTTCCATATTTCGGGAGAGGTGCACTTGGACACGGTACATTTGGACACCGTTCAATTGGACACGATCATTTGGACACGATCTATTGGACACCGTTCGTTTGGACACCGTTCATTTGGACACCGTTCATTTGGACACCGTTTATATGGACACCGTTCATTTGGACACGAAAATACGCGACTTGTGCACTTGGACACGAAAATGAGCGACCTGTGCACTTGGACACGAGAATGCGCGGCCTGTGCAGTTGGACACGAGAATACGCGACCTGTTCACTTGGACACGAAAATGCGCGACCTGTTCACTTGGACACGAAAATACGCGGCCTGTGCAGTTGGACACGAAAATGAACGACCTGTGCACTTGGACACGAGAATGCGCGACCTGTTCACTTGGACACGAAAATGCGCGGCCTGTGCAGTTGGACACGAGATATTAAGCGAGGTCCACCCTGCCTACCGGCGAAGGGGGTGCGGGAGGGGGGCCGAAGGCCCCCCCTTGCACCCCCCGCGTGTGTGTGTATGTGTGTGTGTGTACACCATGTGGCTGCGACATATTTATCATCGAAAGTTATTTCGCATTTTCGTGTCCAAGTGAACAGGTCGCGCATTTTCGTGTCCAACTGCACAGGCCGCGCATTTTCGTGTCCAAGTGAACAGGTCGCGCATTTTCGTGTCCAAGTGAACAGGTCGCGTATTCTCGTGTCCAAGTGCACAGTTCGTTCATTTTCGTGTCCCAGTGCACAAGTCGCGTATTCTCGTGTCCAACTGCACAGGCCGCGCATTTTCGTGTCCAAGTGAACATTTTGCGCATTCTCGTGTCCAAGTGCACAGGTCGCGTATTTTCGTGTCCAAATGAACGGTGTCCATATAAACGGTGTCCAAATAAACGGTGTTCAAACGAACGGTGTCCAATAGATCGTGTCCAAATGACCGTGTCCAAATAAACTGTGTCCAAATGTACCGTGTCCAAATGCAGGCCTCTCCATATTTCTCCCGTGAAATTTCGGGTGTGATAACAGAAAAACCCTATTAATTAGACTGACAACAGTACCCTTCTTTTGACAGACGGGATGCATCGAGAAGAAATTCAGATATCTCCCCGAAAACGTAGATTTATGAAACCAATCAAAAATCAAATGGTTTCTACTGCGTATCAGAGTAACATCCAAAAAATTTAGACTGTCGTTTTCACCGACTTCCATGGTGAATTGGATCCTAGGATGGAAGGAATTGAAAACTTTGAGAGTGTCATTACAAGAGTCAGAGGGAACCGCCATTGCCACATCATCAACATATCTTCTATAAAAAAAAGGAATAAATTTCAAAGTGCTTAATGCTTTTGCTTCCAGATCTTGCATTACAATATCTGCTACTTTAGGAGACAAAGGGGAACCCATGGGGCTGCCATAAGTTTGTTGATAGATGACTCCGTTAAATAAAAAGTACGTTGAATCGAGCATAAGCTTCAAAAAAGTCAGATCTCGGGATATTGCAATTCTCAGAAATGTAGTTCCATCTTAAGGCAATGCTATCCATTACTAAATCAATAGGTATGTTTGTAAAAAGAGACGTAACATCGAGTGAAATAAGCGTGAAATTTTCATCTATTTGTATTTTAGACAGTTCTTTTACCAATTCAAAGCTATTCGCGACGTGGCTTTGGCTTGTCGGAAAACTTTTGTGCATAATTTTGTGGAGAAACGAAGGCTAAGTTATATAAAGGACTATTTAGAGAGGAAACTATGATTCGGAATGGACAGTCAGGTTTATGGATTTTGGGAAGACCATACGCTCTTGGCAAAATTCCATCGCTAACATACAACAATCTACATGTAGGAACTGAAATAACTTAAGCTTTTTCCACTTGTTTAGTAAATTGCATGTACGTGTTGTTAATTTTCTGGTCGAATCTTTCTTGACAATTTTGTACGTCTCCGTATCTTTGAGTAATGACTCTACCTTTTTTATGTACTCGTCTTTGTCAAGGGCGACAGTGACATTTCCCTTGTCTGCTCGCGTAAGAATAAGATTAGGGTTATTCCTAAGAAATTCTTTGGTAGCAGAAACTGATCGTTTTAATTCAGTGTTATAAGTATCGTTGAGTATTGAATAGTTTGGAAGGTTGTTAATGATATTGATGGAACGGTTTCTAAGAGCAACTTGTGCTCTGGTTGGAAATTTTCTGATGTTATTCTCAATATTTTTGATGACCTCGACAGTTAACTTATCAATATTCGCGCATGGGAGGCTAAAATTTTCACCCAACTGTAACAAGTTCTAAACATTAGTCGGAATAGCCGTGGACGACAGATTGATAAACCACTTGTCATTCGATAGTGTAAGAGGTGATTGAATCTCTTTAAAGGCGTTAGGAGAAACGTTAATTTCGATTTTAGAATTATGCTGACTAACCGAGTCAAATGAAAATTTAAGACCTTTATCGTCGATAGAGAACAAATGTGCAGAAGGAAGATTACAAAAGTATTTGATTGGTGTTATCTCCTTATAACGGTTGTTGAGTTTTTTGAACAATAAGTGGTCGAATTTCTTGCACATCCTATCTCGTTGACTATTAAAAAATGAATGCACAGGGCCACTCTGTTTACTAAAAAAGGCATTGTAGACGAACGCAGGGATACAACGGTACATAAGCTTGGATAGTTTGAAAACTTGTGTTTGTGCGAACCTCCAATAACAATAGATGTCTCTTTGATCTGTAAAGTTTGTTTCATGAAGAGAGATTTACAATGTTTAAATTTACCTATTGATCTGTAATTTATAAGAGTACTTTCGAAATTTGACAAAATGTTCATTAAGTGTGGAGGTATAACATTCTGTCTGATACATTTGCGCAAAAATTCTATTTTTACATCGCATTTAATTAGGATTTTTCAATGTTTAATCCACTGTTTACATAAATGGACCGCGTGTGGACCATAATAAAAATTAACGTTTTGAAAGAAGGAGTAAAAACGCATTTTTCAGCCTGCGTAAAATAATCAAAAGAAATATAAAGGCTCTCATAATTAATCAAATAATACTTAAAAAAGGCAATGGAGCCAACGCGCGGTAGTTGGTGCGCAATTATAAATTTTATTCAGTTAGTTTACATGTAAGACGACGAACGTTTTGACTCTTTTTTGAGTCCTCTTCAACGTACAATAAGCATTTAAGTCAAAAATAAAACCAAAGAACGCAAAACTGCCATAGTCAAATAAAACAATATATATTACGCAACGCAGTCATAAATGTAATGATTAACGTTGAATAAACCTAACTTTGCACTCTAACCCTGGTACATATTGAGAAGACGTAGTCTTATGTTATAGAAACCTTTAGCGCATTGCATCTCACGCTTGAGTGTTTACAGATGCATTCTCCGAAGTACTTCCAGGTATCCTCCGATTCGAAAAACAGATGGTAATACTTTAGATTTATGCTTTTTAACCCATAAAATTGCATATATTCTTTTGTATACCAACTATTCTCTGCTTTAACAAAAAGAATGTTCAATATATCAACGATTTGCTGCTTTAAATGACATTCCTTCGTTCATACATGTATTATTTCTACATACATATTAGTCGTTCATGTCTTTTAGTACTCAAAATAACTGCTATATTTGTCAAACTTTTTTTGTTAATAACTTTTTAACAATCAACGAGCGACAGCTACAACCTTTTGAAAGTCACTCAGGGTCATGACCTTAACAACATATGTCAAGGTCAAGGTCATCGGGGCTTGCTCCCCTGATCGGTATTTTTACCTTTTCTTCAATTGTGCGAAGTTTCTAATCTCTCGTGTTTGAAATCTATCATCGCTCTTCCTTTTAATGTTGTGCATAACACGACTTCAAGTAACGTTCCTTCTTCAATCGGATTTATATTTTTTATCGCGTATGACGCGGAACTCAAAAATTCTTGAAGTTTGCTAGAGGCTCCGTCAAACTCGGGTATCATATCACGGGCTTCTTTTAGACGTAAATATCCGATTGCGCGTTCCGTCTGATTTCGGATATTATACGACGTTCGTCCATACGTGACGTCGAATGGAATATTGTTTTGCTCGCGTCGTGATTGTTCGCGACAATCGGGATTTGCCGTTTTTTAGTAATTTACACGAGCTTGTAACGTACGAATTCCATGTAGTAAACACAGGATTTCAGCAAAAATTTAACAGAGCTTTATTCCTCAATATAATTTTGGCGTCCAACCAACGTGGCACGATTCCATGAGGGATGGGTTGTCACAAGAAATAGACCGAAAATCGCGAAAGTGTGTCCTCTAGTCCCGAGGAAATTGAACGGCGGGACGAGCACGTCGTAACGCAGCAGGACAAGATGGCTACCAACAAAGACATCGAGCAGCCACGCAAGTGAACACTCGGTTTTACTAGACAAAGTGACGAGTGCAGTGCAAGGTCTGTTCCGGGAACAGAGGCGAAATCCCTTATTGGCATAGTGTAAGATCGCGGCGACAATCATAGCCCGTCGAGTGGTCGTCAGTAAGCAAGCGGGGCGCGTACGGAAATTGCGTGTCATTGTTCTCGCGAAGCGGGAATGGAAGTATTGTCGGTCAAAGGATTCTTCGTCGGAAAATACGCTGTCGCTCGTCGCATACAGCGAGAGTGAAGCGCATCGCACGTGTGTCCGCATCGGGACGCTCGCATCATCATAACCGTCATAGCACGTCGAGGTCCGCGTCGGGACGCTCGCATCATTGTGATTGGCTCGCGCAAATCGAGAGTCGAATCGAGAGTCGATCGTGTCGCTCGCATCGGGATTGGCTCGCTCACGTCGATATCCGGTCGAGTCGTTCGCATCGTAGCATTGTCGTATAACGGGCGTCCGCATCGGGTCGCTCGCATTGTTGTTTGGATCGTGCATCGGGATTTAATTGAGTCATCACAACGGAACGTGAAACAGAGTATTCGCGTTAAGGAATCACATCGCAATTATTGTATCTCGCACACGTCGAGATTTCAATTCGCGAGTGTTCGTGGACGTGCGCGTCGCGGGTGTTTGAGGACTATTTTGCAAAACACGAAGGTTGACGCCGCGAGAATCGATGCGTAATCGACGTGCGTCCTCGAACTTCGCGATATATGCGTTTGTGAACACTCGCGACGGACGTGTCTACGCACTCGCGACGTGACTTCTCGGCGTGCGGGCAACGAAATGTCTTTGAGCACTCGCGACGTGTTTCCACAAACACTCGCGACGTGCAACTTTCGGCGTGTGCGAGATGCGATTGCGATACGAGGTGTGTCCCCAAACACTCGCGACGTGTGCCCACTCGCGACGTGTATGCGCGCTTGCGACGTGTGCCCCACGTGCTCGCGGCGTCAACCTTCGTGTTTTGCAAAATAGTCCTCGAGCACCCGCGACGCGCACGTCCACAAACACTCGCGAATTGAAATCTCGACGTATGCGAGATATAATAATTGCGATGTGATTCCTTAACGCGAATACTCTGTTATCAACACGTCCCTGATCAATTCAAGAAAATGAAATGGCAGACGTAAGAAGATTGAAGCAAAGTCGAGCGGTCATAAAGGGTTAGATGACTCGAATCAACAATACCGTGGATGGAAATACGTCAGTATCCGAAGCAATGGTCAAGTCGACAAAAATCGAGAGCCTTTGGGAAGCATTCCAAGATGTGTAGATAAAGATTGACGAGGCGAGGTTAGGAGAGGCCGAAGCCGTCGAAGGCGAAGATGTGCTGCCTTCCGCGGAGCAAGAAGCAAACTGGCAAATCTTTGAGAATATTTACTTCGATACGGCAGCGAAGATTCAAATGGTGCTCGGTACAGCACAAGAAGCACCACAGGCCGCTAACCAAGCACAGGCTCAGGCCGCACGGGCAGAGCATCAAAACGAAGACGGGCATCACAGACGGGGCGACCGACGATTGGATGTCAAGCTCCCAACGTTGAAACTTCCAGAATTCAGCGGCAATTACAACGAATGGCTCCTATTCAAGGATGCGTTCAAGTCATTAATTCATGACTACACAGCACTCACAGAAATACAGAAATTTCAATACTTGTGAAGTTCGTTGACAGGCGAAGCGTTGCAAGTAATCGGAGGTTTGGCAACGACTGCAGCGAATTATGACAACGCATGGGATTTTCTTATAGATTATTATGAGAACACGAAGCTTCTTGTCAACACACATTTAAGTCAATTGCTTGACTTTCCAGCCGTATCGAAGGACAAACCAGCAACAATGAGGCAACTGATCGTTCACGTCAGAACACATTTGAAGGTTTTAGAAACACTAGAGCTTCCGGTCGATCAATGGGACGAGCTCCTTATACACTTGTTAAAAAACAGAATGGATTACAATACACAGAAGAGTTGGGAAGAAGAAACCAACAGAGACAAGGAAAACCGACCTACGTTGGAGGACTTTCTGACGTTCCTCAATGAGCGATTACAAACGCTTGAGATGATCGACAAGACAAAGGGAAAGCCGGATGCATCGAAGACTCCGGCACCGAAAAAGCAAGAAAAGAAAGTAGCTTTGGCAACCACCTCTCAAGAAAGTTGTGTCATCTGCAGCAAAAGTCACCAGGTGTACCGATGCCCGGATTTTCTGCAGTTATTGTGCTCGGACAGACTGAAGGAGGTGAAGGCGAAGAAGATATGTATAAACCAGGGACCCGGACCGAACCGGAACCGAAACCGAAAACCGCTCCATAACCCTTTTTTTAGCTGGACCGAAACCGTAACCGGTACAAAATTTTTTAAAGTTTGTAGAACCGGAATCATAACCGAACCGATATAATTATTTTCGGTTTACGGTTTTTTTCGGTTCTTTTTCCGGTTTTTAATCTATATATAATTCATTACTTTGTGGTTGTTTCCTGCACACAGGACGCGGAAACGCGCGCGATTGCCGCGCGGTAAGAAGCGACGCGGTCGGTAACGAATAAACTAAACATCTGGTTCTTACGAAACAATGGCACGTTGATTAGCTGCTGGCGCTGCTGCGCTGCTTCTTGCCGCGCAAGCGTTTCCACGTTCTGTGTGCAAAAGCGGCCATCAGCGGTCTAGTATGATTATACGAAGTGTCGATTTGTCGAAGTCTATAACAGTGGCTAGAGAACCTAATTATACAAAGTGTCGATTTGTCGAAGTCTATGACAGTGGCTAGAGAGTCTCTAAGGAAAACCTTAAAAAGTTAGTAAAAAGTCACTAAAAAGTAGTGTGATAACATTGATATTATTGATAACCTATATCATCATCTTCCATATCGCAGTACAGGTATATCTTAATTATCTTATTCTTATATATCAATCACATATGTTTTATGCATGAAAACTGAAAATACGGGTGTGTGATTGAAAGTGAGACGATTGAGTGTTGCATTATTTTGTATCGTAGGAGATATACTCTTTCTTTATGTAAGAGCTACATACGTCATGCTTTCTTGCCATTCTCTTTGTTTGGCATCGATTATTCGTCTTTATTTTGAGTTTGACGGCACCGATATCTTGTGGTCCTTGTGGATATCCATATATTCTATATTTCTATATAACGTCCATAGACAATGGACATTTCGGAAATGAAATGGACAAATGGATATCCATAGGAATCATAGGATATCGTGTGCTGTGTGGGATACATTTCGATCCGTAAATTAATTTTAATTTAATTTTATGTTTATCCAAAATTCCAAAGTATATTACTGTACTTACAATATTTACATTTATTATAAAATACTTAAATTTTTTTTTATAATGTTTGAGTCATTCTCTTATTTACATTTAATAATTTAATACACAAATTAATTTAATTAATATCTTATGTTAGTTATATACATTTTATTTTCGTATTAAAATAATTGATGATAGCAGAATATCATGTGTATATAAAATGACACAAAGATTTATCGTTTATGACGTTTATGTTTAGTTTTCCAAAAAATAAGATTTTATCTAAAAAGAACTCTATTATCAAATAATTTAAATTGGATGTGTTTGGAAAATTATATTATACTAGCTGGTTACCCGGGCTTCGCCCCGGAGGACTCCTCGCCCTATTGTAGACATCAGTTAGTACATAGACAACAGAGGAAATGTACAATACGATAGAGAAATTTAAATCTGAAGCGATAGAATTGGAGCAGAAGTACGAACAAACACTAACATAATTTTAATTCATCTGTATCATGTCATGAGATAATATTGTTCAACTTTTCTCTTAGATGTTTGCAATTCTTCCACTCTCCCCTACGGCCCTTAAAATTATTTTTGTTAATAAATTTGTTGTGGAATACGAAAGCAAAAGTTATTTTTTTAAAAGTAATTGTTGGGCCGACTATAAGAACCGAAAAAAAATACATAGGAATTAATTTACAGGAGATAAAAAGGGTTCTATAATTCACCCCTAAATCCAGATTTATCCCTTTAGAGGTTGATTAGGGCAAAATCCTGAAATACGTTTCTGAGCATTTGTATGGGTAACCTTCGTAAGCAAGAACCAAGTCGATATCTCATCGGGCCTAAGAGATATTGACGAATCCGTGAAAATACATTTTAACCCTTTTCACACCCTTAAGGGCCAATTTTCTAAAAATCCCTTCTTAGTGGGTGCTTACGTCATGAGATGAATACACCCCTCGAATTTCATGTTTCTAGGTTCAGGGGTTTGGGCTGGGCGTTGATGAGTCAGTCAGTCAGTCAGTCGGGACATTTGTCTTTATATATATAGATTAACGAATCTCTGAAAACACATTTAACTCCTTTTTTACCGCCTTAAGGGTCGAATTTCTAAAAATCCTTTCTTAGTGGGTGCTTACGTCATGAGAGGAATATACTCCCCGAATTTCATGTTTCTAGGTTCAGGGGTTTGGGCTGGGCGTTGATGAGTGAGTGAGTGAGTGAGTGAGTGAGTGAGTGAGTGAGTGAGTGAGTGAGTGAGTGAGTGAGTGAGTGAGTCAGTGAGTCAGTCAGGACATTTGTCTTTATATATATAGATTTACCTAAATTATAATTTTAAACAATAAGCAAAACCCGTTTGTGATTACCCCAGCTACGATTCGGCATTGCTCCGCGTGCGGCGGGTAACTCCGAATGGCAAATAAATATTAATATTATTTATCGTAATTTTTAAAGCCAAATAACTGGAGTATTATTTAAAATGCAGACTTCTATAATTGTTAAATAATCGTCGGCTTTATTTAACTTTTCTCTTAGATGTTTGCAATTCTTCCACTCTTTCCTACGGCCCTTAAAATTATTTTTGTTAATAAATTTGTTGTGGAATACGAAAGCAAAAGTTATTTTTTTTAAAGTAATTGTTGGGCCGACTATAAGAACCGAAAAAAAATACATAGGAATTAATTTACAGGAGATACGAAGGGTTCTATAATTCACCCCTAAATCCAGATTTATCTCTTTAGAGGTTGATTAGGGCAAAATCCTGAAATACGTTTCTGAGCATTTGTATGGGTGACCTTCGTAAGCAAGAACCAAGTCGATATCTCATCGGGCCTAAGAGATATTGACGAATCCGTGAAAATACATTTTAACCCTTTTCACACCCTTAAGGGCCGATTTTCTAAAAATCCCTTCTTAGTGGGTGCTTACGTCATGAGAGGAATACACCCCTCGAATTTCATGTTTCTAGGTTCAGGGGTTTGGGCTGGGCGTTGATGAGTCAGTCAGTCAGTCAGTCGGGACATTTGTCTTTATATATATAGATGTACTTTTTATATACCAACTATTCTTTGCTTTAACAAATTATTTCTGCTTTGTTAACTTCGACGCTTAATATCTGTAGCTGAAATAATTTGTTAAAGCAGAGAATAGTTGGTATATGAAGAGTATGCTTTGTAAGTTAAAGCGAGGTCCACTCTGTACAGGGTTGGTAGGGGGGATGTGAAGGGGGCCGCGGTGGCAAACACAGCAAATGGAGAACGACGTTTCTTAATTGTAAATTTTCAGCTTCGAGTTTTGCATCGCAATATCTCCGCTTGTAGGGCACGTAGCGGAAACATAAAAACACTTTTATTATACTAATTTGGTCCAAGCTATCCATTAAGCCTAGTTGGAACTTAATCCGTTCGCTAGTTATCGAAATCTCAAAATCTCGGGTACTTGCAACTCGTTGCGTCGCGTTAATAGAGCCACGGCGGTTTCGCTTTGCGCGTACTTGGCGCGAGGCACTACCGTGTCTCTTGATTACTTTGATTTTTTCAAGGTAAAGATATTACTTGGATTCTTTCAAGGCAGATTATCAACATAAATAATAATTTTAAACAATAAGCAAAACCCGTTCGCAATTACCCTAGCTACGATTCGGCATTGCCCCGCGTGCGGCGGGTAACTCCGAATGGCAAAGTTTTGCTTTTTGTTTAAAATTGTTCATGTTAAAAATTTATAAAAATTATTATAATTTAAAACCAAATAACTGGAATATTACTTGAAATAGACTTCTATAATTGATAAATAATCGTCAGCTTTATTTAACTTTTCCCCTAGATGTTCGCAATTCTTCCATTCTCCCATACCCTTAAAACTATTTTCGTTAATAAATTTATTGTGGAATAAGTGGGTATTTGTAAGCAATAACCAAGTCAATATCTCATCGGGTCTAAGAGAAATTGAAAAATCCGTAAAAATATATTTTACCAGTTTTTTCCCCCTTAAGAGTCAAACTTTTAAAAATCCCTTCTTAGTGGAAGTTTACGTCATAAAAGAAATGTACCTACTCCCCAAATTTCATGTTTCTACGTTCAGGGGTTGGGCTGGCCGTTGATGAGTCAGTTTACGGTAATTAAATACCGTAGCAAAGTACATAATTAAGCAAAATTTGTGTCTTTTTACGTTTGCAAAAGACATTACGTTTGTCTTAGACGGTAAAAGGTATAATGTTTATAAGAGAGGCAACAACATATGGCTGTAAAAGACACCATGTCTGTAAGAGACACTATAGCCGGTATTCATAGTCGGATCTTATATTTAAGACCGTCTTAAGTACAATCTTAAGATGTAATGAACCAATCACACAGCCGTATTAGCGTCTTAAGACATTACTTAAGACAGTCTTAAAATAAGATCCGACTATGAATACCGGCTTATGTCTGTAAGAGATTCTGTGTCTGTAAGAGACACCATGTCTGTTAAAGTTTCTGTGTCTGTAAGAGACACCATGTCTGTAGAAAATTCAGTGTCTAAAAAACTACCCGCCACACGCGGGGCAATGCCGTAGCTGGGGTAATTACAAACGGGTTTTGCTTATTGTTTAAAATTATAATTCATGTTGAAAATCTATAAATATTAATTACTGTAGTTTAAAGTAACTTTTCGATTTAAAGTAATCAAATAACTGGAGTATCATTTAAAATAAAGACTTCTATAGTTGATAAATAATCGTCGGCTTTATTTAACTTTTCTCTTAGATGTTTGCAATTCTTCCACTCTCCCCTACGGCCCTTAAAATTATTTTTGTTAATAAATTTATTGTGGAATACGGAAGCAAATGTTATTTTTTTAAAAATAATTGTTGGGCTGAATATAACAACCAAAAAAGTACTATTAATTAATTAATTTACAGGAGATACGAAAGGTTCTATATTTCACCCCTAAATCCAGATTTATCCCTTTAGAGGTTGATTAGGGCAAAATCCTGAAATATGTTTTCGAGCATTTGTATGGGTGACCTTCGTAAGCAAGAACCAAGTCGATATCTCATCGGGCCTAAGAGATATTGACGAATCCGTGAAAATACATTTTACCCCTTCTCACTCCCTTAGGGATTGAACTTTTAAAAGTTCTTAGTTGGTGCTTACGTCATGAGAAAAATACACCTCTCGAATGTTTCTAGGTTCAAGGGTTTGGGCTGGGCTTGATGAGTGAGTCAGTCAGTGAGTGAGTCAGTCAGGACATTTGTCTTTATATATATAGATTATTAACGAATATTTGAAAACAAATTTTACCCCCTTTTCACCCCCTTAGAGGTCGAATTTCTAAAAATTTCTTCTTAGTGGGTGCTTACGTCATGAGAGGAATGCATCCCTCGATTTTCATGTTTCTAGGTTCAGGGGTTTGGGCTGGGCGTTGATGAGTCAGTCAGTGAGTGAGTCAGTGAGTCAGTGAGTTAGTCAGGACATTTGTCTTTATATATATAGATTTATTTAAATTATAATTTTAAACAATAAGCAAAACCCGTTTGTAATTACCTCAGCTACGATTCGGCATTGCTCCGCGTGCGGCGGGTAACTCCGAATGGCAAATAAATATTAATATTAATTATTGTAATTTAAAGCCAAATAACTGGAGTATCATTTAAAATTCAGACCTCTATAATTGTTAAATAATCGTCGGCTTTATTTAACTTTTCTCTTAGATGTTTGCAATTCTTCCACTCTTTCCTACGGCCTTTAAAATTATTTTTGTTAATAAATTTGTTGTGGAATACGAAAGCAAAAGTTATTTTTTTAAAAGTAATTGTTGGACCGACTATAAGAACCGAAAGAAAAATACATAGGAATTAATTTACAGGAGATACGAAGGGTTCTATAATTCACCCCTAAATCCAAATTTATCCCTTTAGAGGTTGATTAGGGCAAAATCCTGAAATACGTTTCTGAGCATTTGTATGGGTGACCTTTGTAAGCAAGAACCAAGTCGACATCTCATCGGGCCTAAGAGATATTGACAAATCCGTGAAAATACATTTTAACCCTTTTCACACCCTTAAGGGCCGAATTTTTAAAAATCCCTTTTTAGTGGGTGCTTACGTCATGAGAGGAATGCACCCCTCGATTTTTATGTTTCTAGGTTCAGGGGTTTGGGCTGGGCGTTGATGAGTCAGTCAGTGAGTGAGTCAGTCAGTCAGGACATTTGTCTTTATATATATAGATTTAAATTATAATTTTAAACAATAAGCAAAACCCGTTTGTAATTACCTCAGCTACGATTCGGCATTGCTCCGCGTGCGGCGGGTAACTCCGAATGGCAAATAAATATTAATATTAATTATCGTAATTTAAAGCCAAATAACTGGAGTATCATTTAAAATTCCGACTTCTGTAATTGATAAATAATCGTCGGCTTTATTTAACTTTTTTCTTAGATGTTCGAAATTCTTCCGCTCTCCCCTACAACCCTTGAAATTATTTTTGTTAATAAATTTGTTGTGGAATACGAAAGCAAAAGTTATTTTTTTAAAAGTAATTGTTAGACCGACTATAAGAACCGAAAGAAAAATACATAGGAATTAATTTACAGGAGATACGAAGGGTTCTATAATTCACCCCTAAATCCAGATTTATCCTTTTAGAGGTTGATTAGGGCAAAATCCTGAAATATGTTTTTGAGCATTTGTATGGGTGACCTTCGTAAGCAAGAACCAAGTCGATATCTCATCGGGCCTAAGAGATATTGACAAATCCGTAAAAATACATTTTAACCCTTTTCACACCCTTAAGGGCCGATTTTCTAAAAATCCCTTCTTAGTGGGTGCTTACGTCATGAGAGGAATACACCCCTCGAATTTCATGTTTCTAGGTTCAGGGGTTTGGGCTGGGCGTTGATGAGTCAGTCAGTCAGTCAGTCGGGACATTTGTCTTTATATATATAGATTATATAATTTTTGACTTTTGACAGAACCCTTTTGACCATGGGTAGAAAACATACCAATAAAGCACATAAACATTTTATTTATAATAAAATAGAAGATGCCTCACAATGTACTATTTGTAAAACTAAAGGTAAATTGCATTATTTTTATTTTGTCTATATATTAATTATATAATATTAATTAATCATGCAATGCACATATATGTATATATAATATATATATATATATATATATATATATATATATATATATACAATTTATTAATTATATTTATAAAGTTTTAATTTCATATGTTATGTATAAGGGTAATCACGGTACAAATTTGAAGAAACATTTGATGCGTTATCATGAATTCAAAGAAGATTATTTTATTGAACTTTTTTCAAATAAATGTAAGGACAGTAAGGATGTCAACGTCAATAATATATTGGAAAAAAATCAGAAAGGAATACAACAGCAAATAAACGAGATGAATACAATAAAATTGAACATAACGAGAAGAGACCTCGAAAATAACTGTGTAGAGTTGGTAACGGTAAATGGAAGAGCATTTAGTATTTTGGATGATTCTGGTTTTCAAAATATTATAAATCCAATTAAGTGCGCGATAGAAGAAAAAAATAAACAGAAATTCTCTATTTCGTCAGAATCAATACAAAAGAAAGTTTTTGAAGAAGCTGATAGAATAAAAAAAGAAATATCTGAAGATATAAAAAATATTATGATTTCATTGAAAACCGACGCAGTTACTCGATTAGATAGATCATTTTTAGGAATTAATATACAATACATTAAAGATGCGAAAATTATATTAAGAACTTTAGCACTAAAGGAACTAAAAGAGAAACATACAGGTAATCAACATTATGGTTATGTTTAACATTCATAAATTTATATATACCTACATCTACATATATTTTTAAATAAAAACGTTACATATCATATGCAGGTGAATATATAAAAGCAGTTATAAAAAATGTATGTTCTTCTTTCAATATATCTTTGGACCAAATATATACTGTAACTACTGATAATGGCGCCAATATGTTAAAAGCAGTAAGGATATTAGCTTCAGAAGATTGCAATATTGACATTTTAGAACAAAATCAAAGTAAAAACAATGCAAATAACAACATCGACAGTGACATACATTTAGAAGAAAATGAAGAAAAAAATGACGAATATGAAACAGATAACTTAAACGTTTTCGAAGATATTGAAACTGAAGATGTAAATTTTAGTTTTGATTTTGAAAGCAATATTTTAACAGGTAAAAAACTTTTAAATTGTATTACTTTAAATTTGAACATTTTGAACTATTTAAAATTCTTAAAAACATTTGTATAATTCTTTTGTTTTTTATTATTTATATTATATTTACATCGTTAATAATTTGATAATTTGAAACACATACTTTGTTTTGATTATTTTACCTTTTAATGTTTTAAATTTTAATAGAAGGTAAAGGTAAATGTTACATCATATGCTACATGATAAAGCAAAAAGCAACCATTACATATTAAATAAATTTTACCTGATTTTCGATGTACTAATTCTTAAAAAATACATTGAGTATAATATTTCGTTCAAGTATAATATTTACGTTATAATTACATAAAAACTTGTCATCTTTTAATAATAATATAATTATATAATGAATAATCAATACTTGACATAGTTGACATAAATTTCAGGTATTAGATGTGCAGCTCATACTCTGCAATTAGCAGTTGATGATGCCTTAAAAGGAACAAAAACTGCATCACAGTTAATTTCAAAAGCCAGAAATTTAGCAAAAAAGCTTAGAACACAAACATTTATATATTTAATAAGAAAGCAAAATTTAAAAAAACCTACAATTGATTGTCCAACTCGATGGTGTTCTACAATAGATATGCTTGAAAATTTATTATTACTAAAAGATTATTGTGAAGAGCTATCTGTGACAAAATTTCAAAATTTTGTGACATTAAAAGATGCTGAATGGTCAAAAATTGAAGAAATATGTACAGCATTGCGACCATAAAAAATTTGTACTAAAAAGCTTCAAACAGAACAATTGACTCTGAGTGAATTTTTTGGAGTTTGGTTTGAAACAAAAGTAGCAACAGAGGCAGTACATACTCCTTTTGCTACATTAATTTTAGAACAAATGATACACCGCGAACAAAAGTTAATAAATAATGATACATTATTATCCGCTGTTTTTATGGATCCTAGATACAAGGTGTTATTAGACAAAACACAAATAGAAAGAGCTAAAACTCATTTAAAACATCTTTGGGCCAAAATAATATCATTAAATCGTAATGACAATTCAATGAACGAATCAAACGAAAATTTCAATGGAAGTTCTTTAAACTCAAGTGAAACAGGTTCTACATATGATGAATTTGAAATTTTTTTAAAATTAAAAGAACGACAGCACAATTTCACAAATTCATATTCATCATCCAAAGAATCGGATTTGTATCTTTTACATCGAGTAGAAACTGAACTTGAAAGATATAATATTGAACAAAAAAGACTTAACAGAAAAGTCAATGTATTACAATTTTGGGAGGAAAAGAAACAAAATCAACCTGAATTATATAAATTAGCAATGACTGTTCTATCCGTACCTGCTACTCAAGTCAGCGTAGAACGACTATTCTCTGGATTAAAATTTATTTTATCGCCATTACGAACAAACATCAACAAACACATCTTAGAAAACCAATTGCTTATTAGAGCTAACAGAATATTTTGTTCTAAAGAAGAAACGTAAGTAATTTAATTTTTTCTATAACTTTATATATATATTATATATATAATATATATTATATTATATAAATATAATAATTAATAATAATAATGAAACTGGGGGTGGTCCTCCAACGAAGACCTACTGGCGGCACGCAGACTGAGTCCATTGTGCCTCCCCGCTGCAATAACGGCCTCCCAGTTAGGGAAGACCTGTCTCCCTGTAAAAGCGGAGCAGGTCCTCCACCGGTAGCTGTCTTATCTGCTCGGGATCCAGAAAGGATGAGCCAAGCGTACGGAGTCTTTGCCTGGCGTATGCCGGACATTGACCAAGAATATGGAGACTTGTTTCCTCCTCTTCTCCACAAAGTCTACAGTCGGGTGTATTACTACAGCCCAACCTGTACATGTGGTAGTTCAGGACGCCATGACCTGTCAGCAGCTGCACTACCAGCCTGGCGTCCTTTCTGCTCAGTGATCTAATGCTTCCTGCCAGTCCCTCCCTGGGAGAATCTCCCAAGAGAGCCCTGGCCTCTCTGCATTTGCCCCTGGTTTCTTCTCTCCAGTTACCAAGATGCTGGTTCCGCAGCCAGCCCCGGATCTCCCTCCTGCCTAGGCTGAAGGGGACCCCCACAGCCGGCTCCGGTCCCAGCAGTCTTGTCTCCGATCCTGCTCTAGCAAGCTGATCGGCGGTTTCGTTACCTTTGATCCCCGAATGACCGGGAACCCACGTTAAGGTAACACTATTGTTCTTCGCCAGCTCCTCCAGGGTGCAGCTACAGTCCCAGACCAGCCGCGAAGTAAATTTCGGAGCACAGAGGGCCTCAAGCTCCGCCCGGCTATCCGAACAGATTCTGATACGCCCTTCCCTTCCGCTTCCTCTCCAGTAAGGTTTGGGCACACCTCATAATGGCTACAGTCTCCGCTTGGAATACCGTAGCAAATTCCCCGAGTGGGACACTTTCTTTAGTACCATCTCGGGGACAGTAGAGTCCCGCGCCAGAGCCAACACCTGTTCTGGAGCCATCCGTAAACCAGATGTCCCCGTTCCAGGCATTCAGCCCTTTCGGGTCCTTCCACTCTTCGCGCTCAGGGAAGCACATTCTGTACTTCCTCTCAAAGACGCGGATTGCCGGCATTCTGTCTTGCCCCATTGTGAAAACGGGGCCAGCCAGAACCGTTCTTGGAAGTCTTGTGTGTCTAGCACCAGCCTTCCATTTCAACTCACATCTCAGACGGTAGGCCGCGGCTGCCGCCGCAGCCACCACCACCTGGTGCAGTGGCTCAATGCCTAGCAGCACGCCCATCGCTGCCACCGGCGTGGTTCGCATCGCCCCTAGGGCCCCTCTTAAAATCAGAGCCTTGACGTGCTCCAGAGCCATTCTGGCGGTTTTCGTTTGCGTCCTGGGCCACCATACCACCGATGCGTACAGAAGCCTGGGCCGGAGAATCGCCGTGTAGATCCAATAGACCATCCTTGGTTTAAGACCCCATATCTGGCCGAAAGTTCGCCTACACGTCCAGAAGTAAGAACAAATGCTCTTACAGCGATTTTCAAGATGCTCCTTCCATGTCAGCTTCCTATCTAGGGTAACCCCCAGATATTTCACCGACTCGGTCGGAACAAGTCTTGTTCCCCCCAAAATAGGCCCTTCCACAGGGCCCACTTTGTACTTGCGTGTGAATACCACGAGCCCGGTCTTCAGTGGGTTCACCGATAGACCGGTCCCACGGCACCACTCTTCTACCACCTCTAGAGCTGCCTGTGTTAGCTCCAGAAGCGTCTCCAGGAAGGGTCCTCGCACAAGGATAGCCAAATCATCGGCATATCCCTGCGTAAAGAAGCCCCTATCGTTTAGTGTGCCGAGCATCCGATCGGCTACCAGACACCACAAGAGCGGAGAAAGAACCCCCCCCCCTGTGGGCAGCCTCTCTCCACCCATCCGCTGACTCTCACCGAACCCGATGAGGTCGTTACTCGCCGTCTAAGCATGCCCCTGATCCAATCAACGATCATCTCAGGGACACCCCTTCGAGCGGCCTCTTCGCACACTACTTCGTGAGGAGTGTTGTTGAACGCACCCTCCTACATCCAAGAAGGTGCCCACCACAAAGCCCCGCTCCTCCAACTGCCCCTCGATAAACGACACGACAGAGTGGAGGGCGGTCTCAGTAGAGTAACCCGCGCGGTACGCATGCTGGTTCCTGTGCAACGGATGCCGCAGAAGAACAACGTCCCGTACGTAAACATCAACCAGCCTTTCTAACGTCTTAAGAAGAAAAGACGTCAGGCTGATTGGTCTAAAGTCCTTGGCAGAGGTGTAACCTGTCCTGCCCGCTTTCGAGATAAACACCACCCTTGCCAGCTTCCAAGCGCTGGGCGTATATCTCAGCGCCAGACAGACCCTTAAAGTCCGTGTGAGGGGCCCAATGATTTGCTCCAGCCCCTCCTGTAGAAGAGCCGGAAAGATTCTATCCGGTCCCGCCGACTTGAAGGACTTGAAGGCCATTACAGCCCATCTGACCCTGTCGGGTCTGACGATTTCGGCTGCAAGCGCCCAATCATCTCCCCGCGCTCTCCGCAGAGCCGGAGTCCCCTGCCATGCATAGTCCTCCGACTCCTTCCGGAAGCCCGGGAAGCTTGTCTCCAGTAGGTGTGTCAGACACCGTTCCCCAGTCACCATCGTCCCGTCAGCGAGACAGATGGTTTCCAGGGCTGCGTCCGGGTCCCTGGCCAAGACTCTGCACAGTCTAGCGGTCTCGGGCATGCCCTCCACTGACTCGCAGAATCTCTCCCAGCTCTTTCTTTTGGCTCTTACCACCGATTCTCCGTAATCCTTCTGAGCCCTTCTATGAAGGTCCCAGTCAGACCGGCGGCCCGTGTTCCTGGCCCTGTTCCATGAACGGCGGGCCGCATCCCTGAGATCGCGCAGCCTTGGACTCCACCAGGAGGTACTCCTGGTGTCTTTAACTGTCCTTTCCGGACAGTTCCTCTCAAAGCTGCCTACCAGAGCTCTTTGCAGGTGATCTACGCAGAGCTCTATCTCTTGTGCGGTCCCGTGTCTATTGGGAAAGTCCCTGAGACTGACTGATAGGTCCTCTCGGTAAGAGGCCCAATCAGTTTTCTTGGGGTCCCTCACTCTATTCTCTTCAGACCTGGCTTTAGCTAGCCTGAAGGTAATCTGTCTGTAATCTGACAAAGAAGGCTTATTCGAGACCCTCCAGTCAGCCACCTTCCCGAACCATTTGCCTGGAGCAAATGGTGAGGTCAAGCACCTCCCTTCTCACTGTCGTGCAGAAGGTAGGTTCGTTTCCCTTGTTGAGAATTTCCAGGTCCGTGGACGCCAGAAACTCCAACAGTCTCCTACCTCTCTCGTTGGTGTCAGTGCTTCCCCAGATCGTGTGATGCGCATTCGCATCACATCCTAAGATCAGGGGAAGCCGATTCCTCTGGCAGTACTCCACCAGGCGAGTCACCGGTTCGGGCGGCAGTGAGCCCCCCTCCTCGTGGGGGAAGTAGGCCGAGCATACCACCAGCCTCTTCCTGAGACCAGGCTCCTCGGTGACCTCTATCTCGACCGCTACTGTATCCCTGGAACAGAAATCAGGTATTAGTCGGGCCACAACGCCCTTGAGCGCCACACACGCTCTGGGTCGTTGCTCTAACGGGGCCTTAAACAGCCTCCCGCATCCCGCCAAACCTCTGACACAACCCCGGATCAGCCAAGGCTCTTGTATCAGTGAGATGGCTGTGTGCATTCCAGCTTGGCGCCTGGCAAGAACAGCCGAGGCTCCCTTGCTGTGATGCAAGTTGATCTGGGTGAAGACCACCCCGGTCGGGCCCATTTAAGATCCGACCTTTGGGTTGAACTCCCCCTTACCCGTTACCGCCCCGCCTTGGGACGTCCCTCCCACCTTAAAGGTGACTTGGTCCATCCCAAGGTAAGGCTTAAAATCCAGTGCCCTCAGTTTAAGGACACTGGATTCCGGGAGGCCGAGAACCAGGTTCCTACCGTCGCCGGTAGCCCCTACGTTCCCGGCAAACACCCGCCAGCCCGCCGTGCAGAGCCCCGGGTTTTGCCGCTCGAGCCGCACGAGGGTCGCAGCCGGGTCCTCAGGAGGTCCCGGGACCCAAACCACGGCCCTGTACTGCTTTTGCAGCACCTCCGGGCCCACCACTTTGAGCCTGGCGCCTTCCCATGGCACGATGACGCCGATCCGGTCTTCCAACCATTTCCGCGCCACCGCATCCGCGCATCTCACGATCGCCGCGCCCGCCTTCAGATGGGTGCTGCGGAATCTGGGCACAGGACCCTCCCGGATCCCGTCGATCTCCTTGGAGACCGCACCCCTCAGCAGCGCCAACCGCTCCGCCGTCAGCGCCTCCTCGGGGTAGCCCTCCGCCACAATCACCCTCGTTAGGGGGTCGGCGACGTCCGCAAAGGTCCCAGTTCCCTGAGCCCTTTGTTTTTTCTTCGCCCCTTCCGTCGACGGAGGGGTCTCGTTGGAGCCCATCCGGCGTTTGCTGCCGAAGTGCTCCCAAGACCCCCCACTCGGCGTCTTGGGGGAAGCTGTAGAGGTTGAAGGGAGACCAGGTTGCGCTCTCTCCTTCTCCCTCTTGGCCTTCCTTTTCATCGCACCACTGCGGTTCCTCTTGAGAGAACCCGCAGTGCTTGCCGTCTCTTCAGATGAGGGGTTAGTGCTTCCCGGGCCCGTTAGAGCCCGTTCCGCCCCCACCACCACATCTGCTCTCCTTCTGGAGTTCTCTAATGAGACCTCCATCGGGATGGTTTCAGGATCTTTGGTTTCTGGTACATCCATTTTATTCCCACGAGTAGCTAGGGAAAAGATAGTCCGCCCATGCAGAGCCCCGCATGCATGGGTAAGGCTAGATACTCTGGGGTTTCCCTTGGTTCCCCAGAGGCATCGTTCAAGACACTGCTCCCCCAGTGCCACGCAGCCCTCGCCACGATAGCTTCCAGCTTAGCTTGGGGAAATATAATAATTAACAATTAAATAAAATAATTAATAGATATTTTCTTAAATATACATTCCTTAACTACAATTTATATTTTTTTAACTTTTATATAAAATTCTCATAAAAATTTTTATATGAAATTTGTGTGACAATAAAGGCTTACAATTTACTAGATGTTTATAGTTTTATACATAATTGTACATAATTTTTTAAAAACTTTTTTATATACATATATATATATATATATATATATATATATAAAATGTAATTATACATATATATATATTACATATAAAGTTATATAAAGTAATTATTAATTATTAAATGAATCAAATTTGTCAAATAAAAATTAACAAAAAAGTTTTTAAAAAATTATTTACAATTATGTATAAAACTATAAACATGTAGTAAATTGTAAGCCTTTATTGTCACACAAATTTTATATAAAAATTTTTATGAGAATTTTATATAAAAGTTAAAAAAATACAAATTGTAATTAAGGAATGTATATTTAAGAAAATATCTATTAATTATTTTATTTAATTGTTGTTAGATGTTATCAAAATGATTTTCCTCTTTCTTATTTTGTAATTTAAATATTTCAGGAAATCACATATAAAAGAGAAAAAATCTTTAAAATTAAATGATTTAAACGAATATGTAGTTTCAAAGATATCAAGAATAGAAAAAGAAGATTCCAATGGAAATACAAGTATGGAAAAGAAAAATTTCGTTGCCCAACAGGAAAAGGAAAAAATATCTTCCCTGGAAGATGAAGAAAATGATATACTATAAGAAACTGAAGTTCAATCATTGAAAGAATTAACACGCCTCTCTCTTTCGTTATATTTTAATATAAACACTAAACAGTAAAAGTAAACATACAATTTAGTTTTTTCGTACATACACATTTTTATTATTTTATTAAATAATAATAATAATATAGATAATTTATAATTTGTATTTCTCTTGCCACTCTCGCTAGGCGGTCATACGCACACAGTTTAATAAAATAAATACAGAAAAAAATGTTTTAAAATTCTCCCTTTCCGCGGAACTATAAAACCGAAACCGGAACCGAAAAAAATTGTAATTTTTACGGTTTCGGTTTTCTTCTCTGCTCAAGAAACCGAAACTGAAACCGGAATCGTTATTCAACGTTTCATTAAACCGTAACCGAAACCGAACCGAAATATCCTTTCAGTCCGGGTCCCTGGTATAAACTGCTTAGGCAAAGGTCACTTCTCAGCAGCTTGTAAATCGTCAGCATGCCGGAGGTGCCACAGGAAGCACAACACACTGTTGCATTCAGAGCAAGAAGAAAAGCAGACAACCGATACAAAGTCAGACGAGGATGCGTCGAAGAAGTCGGTGGTCATGCACGGCACTCAGGAAGCCATCTCGCAAGATACAGAAGAGCCATCTTCTATGATCAACCTTGCAAGAAAACCCACCTCGTGTGTGGTGCTATCAATGGTTCGAGTAATAGTCAGTGACGCCGATGGAAATCAGCACAATTTCCGTGCGCTTTTGGATGCAGGATCTCAATCAAATTTGATAACGCAGGAACTCGTTAGTAGTATGTAGGAAGGTATGGCCCGTCAAAACAAACCCCCACCACCGACCCCTCCGGCGCCGGGGGCGTGGCCAGACGGTCTGACCACGTGACGTCTGGGGGCTCTGATTGGCTGACGCAAGAGGGGGAGGGGGAAATTGTTAATTAAATGTTGCGTTCTGATTGGAGAGCCATACCTTCCACGGGTTCTGATTGGCTTTCCCCCTAACCTGCCTTGGGTCATTTTGGGGGTAGCACGTGGTGGACGACGCTCAAAGATGAATTTTCGGTTAGCACGTGGTGGACGGGGTTAGGGTCGCGCGGCAAAGATGGCGGAATTTTGGAGTAGCACGTGGTGGACGACGCTGAGGCTGCACGACAATATGGCGGAGGTCGAAGAGAGATTTGCAGAGTGACCACGTGAGGGAGGGAGGGGGAGAAATAGGAATAGACATGTTCGCTTCTCTTCGCGTTGCGAGGCACGTGGTTGAAAGTGGTTCCTTTGAGAGGGAGGAGGGGAAGTCGGTACGGAGCGACAAACACAGGTCGCACTGCTGTGAGCCGCAACTGATCTTTTTTTTTTTAGCGAAGGGTTTATGGCTGTGTATGAGGAGTGGAAAACAGGAACGAACAGGTTCGTTTTGTGACGTGTCTATTCCTGAAATGTAAGAGAAAAGGGAATAAAGAGAAATAGACGGGAACTAAAGTTACAAAAATGTTTATTACATAAAATAATACAATGGTACGAGAAAATAAGTATTTTTTAAATTATTCTTAAAAGTACACGTTTGGACATTACAACATTTAGCGTGGTTTTTAGCGCACACGTTTTTATTATGAAGAAAAATGTTACGGAATAATTTTACGATCAACCGATCATTACGTTCACAATTGACGGTAAACAGATTGAGAAACTGATTAAGGTTATAACCGATAGACATGAAATATAAAAATACGCAGCAGTATTGTCCGCAAGTTTCAGAGAGCGCTCCTTGTAGCGTCGTGGTGTTCCAACAATGCGTGGTAGAATTTCGACGAAGGCGTAAGAGAAATCTGGAGTCTACGGGCGGTAGTCCATAGCTGTCGAAATAAGTTCCCGCTCCTTGCTCATCGATGTAGAAGGCGACCCAATGTTGACCAGGCCGATCGTGAACGTCCGTGTTAGCGACGATGGCAGTCGACCTCGTCCACACCCTCGGCAGTCTGTCGGCAGGATAGACCCCCGCATATCTGACACTGAGGTGTTGCAACGCTTGTAATATTTCCAGCGAGTTCATTTTTACGCGTGTAAGGAATGATTTGTATAATTTCGGAGTTTACCTCTTTCTTCGTTATCGCACTAGTGTTCACGGTTGATGTCGGACGTATCGGGGGGTTATTAAAGTTGTATTCTTTTTGTACGCCGTCTATTATATAATACGCTTTTGCTTCTTCTTCTTCTTCTCTGTCGTCTGTGTGATTCTTTTCTTCTTCTTTTGCCACGTTATTCTTCTTTTGCCACGCCTCGATATTGCGAATTATATCGTCGAGAATTTTATTTGTATAAGGGACACCACTGTCGGTTTTCTTTTCTTCGACGCTTGCGTTCAAGTTTTCATGAGAAATACTAGTATCGTTGCTGCTGCTGCTGCTGCTGCTGCTACTTCCACCGTCGTCTTGTTCTATTAGCCAGCGTTTCAATTTGAAAGCGTTACGTAGCGCACAAATAGGTTAGCCTGTATTCCAAACTTGAAATCCATGATGAGAGCAACGTTGTCTGCACTCTCTGTCTTCCGGTAAACTTTTGAACGGTGGAGAAATTTCTTGCAGATTATATATGTTTCTGGAGATTACTCGAGTCAAGTAACGAGCCTTTTCTGCACCCCTGCAGTAGATGTAACGTACTTGTCGCGTAATTTCACGTAGTCGTAGCTCGACGCATTTGAGATCGGTTTCACCGTCGAACCACTCGATTCCATGATAATTTCGCGAAAGCCAGGTGTTGTCTCGTCTTGACTTTTTAGGTAAATTTTAAAATGGGTAGGGCGGGGACATAATCCAGTGTCCGATAATCGGTGCGTTAACCGCGACAACTGCGACTTCTTTTGGAATAAACTTTTCCTCGACATCGCGGAAACCTTGTATATCTATGACTATATCCATGGTCCAAAATGCACTCTTAATTCTTCAATCGATGTGACGACGTTCGTGTCTCGAACGAAACTGAATCTCTCTTTGAATCTTTTTTCGTGACTTTACGCAGGATTTTAGGAAAATATGTAGTGAGGGGTAAAAATAATGTGTATAGGAGTTGATGTGGGATATGATTCGTCGACATTGGAAAGACTAACCGGTAAAATCGACGATGATTTGACGAGAGGAGTCGATTTCTAGAACGTTATCGAACTCGGCGTAAACGATACAATTAACGGTCGCGGTAAGCGCCCTTTCAAATCGTACTTTCTAATCGTAAACTGCCATGTTTCACGAGATTCCAATGTCCGGCGCAATTGGCGGATAAGTCGGGCGTAAGATCGAAGGCGAAAAGTGTGAATCCACTGCCGTAATCCTCTCTGCTTATAGAATTACCCTCGTTCAAGAAATGAATGCCAGTCCCCGAGAAGAGAGTGTGATAAGCTTCGACGTTAGAGTGGCTCGTCGTTCGAGAAGCTTGGTTGTAGCGGTCTACTTGGAATTTGTATACCATCGGCGTACAGCGAAAAGAAATTTATACCGTAGTTTCTGAAATTAAACGGGTTTAATTTTCTATCGCCGTTAAACGCTTTGTTATCGACAAAACCGATTATTACGCGTTTCGGTAGTTGACCGAGTATTACGTTATCAATCGATTCTCCTACGAGCCCCGCGTGAATCGTAAATGTTTTAACCTCGACTCTCGTAAGAGGATATTTGGCGGTAGTTTTACTCAGCATTCTCGCATGTGCGAGTAACACGCCAGGGCTTATTTTTGCTCTTCTCACGAGTAGACTGGCGTCTAGAATGTGTATTTTTGATGTCGAATTACTTTCCATAAGACAAAACGCATCTTTCGAGCGAACGAGTCTCATTCTAACTTTCACACCGTTAATTAAGAATTTATCTTGATTGAAAACGTCGCAGTGAAAATGCCCTATGAGATCTAGCGCGTGTCCTTCGTGAATGTACCGAGCGCGTCTCACGAGAGCCGGATTTGGTGTTTCCGAGTCTAGGAGCGCGTCCATGAGACCGGGGGTATCCGCGTCCCAGAGACAAGAGGTCAGATGGGAAGTTTTTGCGGGTGAAAAATAATTTAACAACGCCTCGATGTAAGCGCGGTACGCGTAAGCGTTGTTTGGCGGTGAAACGAGCTTTTGATTGAAATATACGTCGATTTGGTTGAACATGGAATGTAGCAAGTGATTTACAGGGCCTACTTTGTTCACGTTGGCGCCGGTTGTACTTCCTCCGGCTCCTGCCATTGGTGTATAATCTATGCGTACGCGAAGACTCAACGTGGTGTGCGTGAGATCCAGGTAGTCTTCCCCGTGACCGGGTATGACGAATTCTATAGGCGCGTCGTCCGCGAGCGAAGTTACGGGTTTGTAATAGATCCATTGCGAGCTCTCGATACTGGTTTGAGTGGGAGGTAAGGAGAAGAGATCGAGTTCGCTCTTTAAACACTCGCTCGAGTGTGTATGAAGAAAGGACATACTTAGTTATCCTCTTCCTCTCCTTGAATTCTTGGTTTGCGCGCCGATTAAGAGAATATGTCGGATACACTGCGTTTCTTGTCGCTACGACGACGACGTTTGCTCGTAGTGGCCGGTTTTTTGGTCTTTCTACCTACTGCGCGAACTTTCTTTTTCTTCGTTGTTTTTTTTATTGTTTTCTTCTTCTTCTTCTTCTTCTTCTGGCTTTTTGTCGATTTTTTTTTGACTGTTGGAGGACGACGACGTTTACGTTCCGCGACGCGACTGACGTGGCTGCCAAAGGAAAACTGAAACGCTGGAATTTTCGCTGGTACTTTATACCCCGAACCCTTCATCATGCTGCTTATCTTTTCTCTGGCTTTTCTCTTAAGATTTCCACTCGATTCCTTGAAGCGCGTTTTGATCGCGTCCTTAATCGGTATATTATTTTCGACATCTTCCATCACATTGATACCCGTGCGTAAAGCTTCTTTACCAACCGCGCGCATTCCTCTACTTAGGTAAGGAAGTATCTTCCTGAATAATCCTCCGAGAAAACTGCCGATTCCATGTCCTCGTTGATAAGCCGTCCCGACAAAAACTCGTGGAATTCCTCCTCCCCGTCCGCTCTGTGATTCAAAATATTTGTAGTCTATGGCACAAAATTTATATTTTTTCTCACACTTATATCGTCGACGACGCCGCGTTATATTACTGGAAACGTCTAAAGTGCAATGTCGCTGTCAGCGTCCCGGATTCGAATGGTATATTTTTTCCGAGTTGATCTTTTATATCTATTTCAATCCTGCGGAAATTTGTTTGCCGTAATGCGATATAATGCAGCGGGGAGAAACGTTTCATCTGATTCGTACCGTACGCGTCCGCGTGATTATGGCCGTACGTCTCGACCGGCACTATTCGAAGAAGAGGCGCTTGCACATCGCCGACTATATAAGGTTCGCAAATATCGCAATAAATGAAAAGTTTATCTGGAATACCGCGCTGCAAACTACAAGGTTCGATAGAATAGAAACCCCATTCACGTGTTTTTTTGGCGTTATGAAAACCGAGTGTAATATAAGTCGCTGTAAAATCATCTTTAGAATTAGGTTTAGATGCCGTGAGCTTCCTATAGTATACACCTTTCCCGTTATTTATAATAGCATCACCTAAACCGAGTATTTGTAGAAGAGCATCAGAAACGCTCAAATGATGAACCAGCTTGCATTCATTTTCGCCACAGGTAATGCTAAGGAAGATTTTTCCACCAGTCTCCTTTTCCCGTTCCAAATAAAAATGTGATCCGACTTCTTTGAACGTGGAATTAATCGCGCCGATAAGTTCTTCGATATTTTTGTAAATTCCCTGGTGTATTACGCCTCTCCTCGCCGTTAACTTTGCGTCTCTCTCACCTTCTTTAGTATCGACAAAGTACAGGTCATTTTCATGGCTGCCGCGTATGTGGTAAAAAGTACTGGGAAATTGAATCTCGCTAAGCGCGATTTCCCATTCGCCGTGTAAGTGTAAAGTTTGCGGTAATTCCGTAATGAACGACGAGGTTTTATTGTCAGGAAAATGCCGCATACTGCTATTGCTCGGAAGAACTACAAGAAATTGGTCGTCCCTCATCTTGAAGAGAAGTTAAATTCGAAGCGGGGATCCAACTGTCGAACTTGCTGGGATATCCACGCCAGCTAACTAGCACCTGCTTATTAGCGCCGCGTCCCCTACTCTTTATCACGCGATCGACGATAAACTCTTCTTCCCGCAAGTTTTTCTCAACTCGGGCTAATTCCTGTTCGTAAAAAATACCGTCTATGACCTCGCCCGCTAAATCGCTCAGTTCGTACACGCGTGGTTTTCGCCACTCGAGAATACGGTGAATTCGAAATATTTCCTCGCTCCACCTTGCCTCGTATCCTTTCTCGAAGGTGGCTTTCGCTCTACTGACGCGAACGAGATCTCCGACGCGATATTTAGCTTTTTGTTTGCGTTTCTCGTTCTTCTTAATCTTCTTCTTTTTCTTCTTCCAACGCAGAGCTATATTATCACGCGCGACACGAGCGTTTTCTCGCGTGACGACCGCTGGCTGCATTCTGATGGCGGAATGACGGGTGTGATTGTAAGCGCTTACGATATCCTGCAAAACATCGACGTAGCGTCGCGTATTTTTATGCGTGAAATAGCGCCACATTCGCTCTTTCAACGTCCTGTTGAAGCGCTCGACGACAGCGGCTTTGATATCTGGATTGCGGGCTATTCGAAAACGAATGCCGTTTTCCTCCAGAAACTTTTGCAGCGCTTGTCCGACGAATTCTTTACCCTTGTCCGTTTGCAAGTACACGGGTACGCGTCCGACGTTTCTCGAGAGCACGCGTTGGAAAGCCGACGTCACGTGCTTGCTCGTTTGTCGCGTAACGGTTCTACCCAGGCATATTTACTAAGCACGTCGATAATCACCAGAAGATACGTATAGCCGTCGTTGTAACTTTTAAGATTGCGGAGTTCGATCAAATCGGCCTCCCACAGGTCGTCGATATTCGTTATGGTGTAATGTAAACGTGGAAATTTCCTGCGCGACGGGCGATGCAGCGTGTAAGCGTCTTGCGTTTCGAGCCATCGGCTGACTTCGTTACGGGAAAAATTCGGTTTAGCGGCGCGCGTCAGATTTTCCGTTGCCGAATAACCCGCGTAATGCCCCGGATCGTAGTAGAATTTTTCAAGTTCCGCCATTTTCTGTTTACTCCAATCGAGCAAGCGTCTTTTTCTCGCCGGCGGCGAATCAGCGTTTCTCGGAGTCCTCTGTCGACGTTACAGTCGCGGGAGTGGAGCTCGCGGAAGGTCGAAATGACGAAGAACTAGCGGACGCGGATAATAAATTCTTATTCCTCACCAGTACAGCGGGGACGTTCAAGACGCGAAGTAATCGTGCGAACTGAAGTCTTCCACTGCTTTCACGGTTTTTCTATCGCGCCTTCGCTTCGTTGACCAGGTCCTTGATATTTGAATCTTTTATAACACTACCGTCTATAGTCACGACTCCAACGTCGTTCCAGCTAATTCTACTCGGCACAGCTTCTCGACCAAATATTTCATCAGCAAGAGAGCATGCGAGCGATAAGATTTTTGTACACTGTCCACTATTTTTCTAACGCTTTTCGACAGTTCGACATTATGTTCGCCGGTACGTTGGCCGCCAGGCTGAGACATTTTTTTGCCTCATTACTGCTAGGTGCTTCGAGATCGCGCCTCATTGTCTCGTCCGTCATGTCGCGGTCGTCGTCGTCGCCGTCGCCACGATCCTCTCGCGTATCGTTGTCCGCATTTTTCCTCTTCTTCTTCTTCTTCTTCTTCTTCGTCATTGCGCACGTCAGTCTGATTTCGCTTTCGCTTTACTCGAGCAAAGTGTAGATATCGCCATAGCGTCTCTTTATACTTTTTCCACCTTTCGCTCTCGTCGAGCGGCAAGGGAGAATTAAGAATACGGCCCATCTCCGCATCGAGTCGCGATAGAGGGGTTCCAGGTGTACGCACGGAATATTGGCGCTCTCCGAATTTCCGTCGGTGGTAATCGCAGCGGAGGGACTTTGTTGCAGTAGTTGACGTTGCATTCTTTCGAGATTTTCCGTGGTAATTAAAACCATTTTCTTTGCCCTTTCCATAACGCGATTTTAATCTCTGCCACCGATAATCCGCGATAATAAGGCAGTCAATATAGGTTCGATAATATAGGGTAAGAATCCACCTCGCTGTACCAATAGCTTTCTTTTAGTCTTCCAATCACCACGTTTTGTCGCGATGCGACGCAACGTCGCTTTGTATTTGCTCAGACGATTTTTTTCACGTTGTTCGAGCGGAACGTTACCCTTGAGTGTATTG
>JASTWR010001750.1:0-34462 GCA_030770355.1 Harpagoxenus sublaevis | reverse complement strand
AAAGATTGTCATGCCTGCATTCTTGCACGCTGACTGACGCTGACCAATGCATTGAACGTTGCTCGTTTTGCTGTTTAAAACGTTAAATTTCCATCGTTGCAAGCTTCGTATAACTTTATGTGACGTTTTAAACAGCAAAACGAGCAACGTTCGATGCATTGGTCAGCGTCAGTCAGCGTGCAAGAATGCAGGCATGAAAATCTTGCATTGTGTGATTCCAGCTTAACGCTTCGAAGCATTTATAGCGCCAAATTGATCACATGAGCCTGTGTTGCCTTTACATCCTAATCTTCAAGCAAGATTGTAGTCCATCTGACTGATATGCATTCTTATACGAAATAACGAAGGGTAAAATAATATTTCTAGTACTCACTGGTAGATTTTCGTTGTCCATTGCAAGATATAATGAACCCTGCAAGCTGAAGCCACTGCACGTGAGAACAATTACGATGTTTAACCGGCAATACTGCTACTTTTGAAGCATTTATAGCGCCAAATTGATCACAGCCTGTGTTGCCTTTACATCCTAACCTTCAAGCAAGATTGTAGTCCATCTGACTGATATGCATTGTTATACGAAATAACAAAGAGTAAAATAATGTTTGTATTACTCACTGGTAGATTTTCGTTGTCCGTTGCAAGATATAATGAACCCAAGCTGAAGCCACTGCACGTGAGAACAATTACGACGTTATATAACCGGCAAAACTGCTACCAATGAACCGCTGTACGTCCGCTACATGTGGCTACATGCCGCCAAATGCACCGAGATTAGGTTAGGCTCGAGCGATATAGCCCCGCAAGAATCGATATATCGATGTATCGCGGCGTGTTGCTTTCGTCGACGACGCCGAATCAGCTATGTCCGCTCGCGGCGTGTTGCTTTCGCTGACGACACCGAGTCGGCTAGAGTCCGCTCGCGGCGTGTTGCTTTCGCCGACGACACCGAGTCGGCTAGAGTCCGCTCGCGGCGTGTTGCTTTCGCCGACGTCGCCGAATCGGCTAAGTCCGCTCACGACCGTATATATCGTCAATCAACCGCAGTATATATATCGATACACTTATCCCGATAGGAAAGACATACATATATGTACATGTATATATGTATAACATTATATGACGAAACCTGGATGAAGTTGGGAATGCTGCAATTTAATATGTTTTATATAGTATTTGCAACAATATCATATTGATATCATTTCGATCTCAAATCGACATTTTACGTATAAACGGATGTGCACAGAGTTACAACCAGTAACTTTGAACAAAACAGTAGTAGGAGTGGCTATTTATCATTATGTCAGTTTATTTAAAGTTACTCGAAAATAGGTCGAAATTCAAATAAACGTCGAGTTTTTTACCCTTGCCAGCGCTGTCGAGCTAATTTTGACGACCACGACGTTGTTTCGACATCCTTTCGGTATTACATTTCTCACTGGGTGGTCTCCTATCCATATCTTCTATTCGATATATTGCTGATCAGCTATCAGTTTATTGCACAAACTTTACGTCTCAATGGCTCCTGCACACAAGACACGGAAATATCACTTGCTGCGCGACCATGCGCGACAAGAAGCGACGCGGTGTTTGGTAACCTACTCGCCTTCATCACACCTCGCCGCGCGCGTAAATTCGAATTCAACATAGTAGCACACTGCATGAGGTCTTCAATGATACCACAATAAACGCGATCACGGAAGCTCCAAACGTTCGAAATATATATAAAACGTAATACACACTACAAAACAACGCCGGAGATTTCTTTTGAGAAAATAACTGAGTAGATCAAATTGTCTCATCATAATGTAGTCATTTTGATGTCACGTTGACATCAAAATGACTACAAATAGATTGATCAAGTTTTTCCGACATATCACTCAATTATATCATCTAAAAATTCATTTCCACCATTCCCTATGATGTTTTATCGCGCACAACGTCAAATCTACTTGGTGTCAATTTTTCGTCATATTGAACTATTCCCTTGACGCAACGACGACAAACGACAATTTTGATGTCATATTGCCGTCACTTTGACTGGGCTGTTTTCACTGGGTTGGTACAAAAAACTGTCGTGAAACAGGCGTTGGCAAGGAGGGTAATTGTGGAGAGAGGGGCAACACCCTACCTTGCGTAGGGGTCTTGCTAATCTTTTCTGTATCTATTTTTAGTATATTATAGACTCATCTCTTTAGTAAGGCGAAGATTTAATACATACTTATATTAATTAATACATACATACATACATACATAATACATACATACATACTTATATTAATACATACTTATATTAATTTTTATTAATTTCGCTAATTTTAAATTTCGTGCATTCAACTGCGTGTGGTTACGGAGCATGCGCATGTGGCCGCGAGCATGCGCATATGCCCCCGCGAGGCATGTTCATGACTTCATGTCACTACCAGTCGCTACATCACGCTACATCTCGTCGGTATGACAGGAATCCTAACCTGAGAGTCGTCAACTTTAACGTTTAATATCTTGCTTCGCGGGGGAGAGCGACACTTTTTTGTGCCAGATTCGGTCGTTTTGAGCAAAAACGCATCGATTAAGCCTAAGTCCATCAAAATCGGAGGTGAGGAGTGTAAACTAAATAATTACTCCCAAAATTATTTTTTTTTTACAAAATTAATACTTTTTGCCCATCAAATTTTTGTTTTTGAATGAAAGGAAATCAGTCAAGTATACTTTTATTAAAATCGAAGATAGGTGTGGATTGAACTAAACAGTTATCATATATTATATATTATAGGACCATATATTAAAATATTTATGTAATGAAAGAGAGAATTTATGAATAACACAAGAGAAAGTATAGAAGATTTGGATAATGTACCATCCAAACAAGCTAAAAGTACATCTTTCCAAAGTAAGTCATGTTATAATATGCTATATTGAGCAAAATATTAGCAATGTACTAGCAGTTTATCGATAGGTTTGAATAGAATTTTGAGATAGATTATTCAGTTAATTACATTAGTCAGTCAGTTGCGTTTACATTAAACTCATGCCAGTAGAGTTTGACAATATAATCTGATATTAGATTACCAATAAAAAAACCAATAGAATCTATAATTTTTTTATAGAATGTCGTATATAAGTAGTTATCAAATGGCAAATTTTATTTGGTTTCTTTGTAATCAGTCTGCTATTATATTCTGTTGGCAGATTTTTCTGCTAATAGTCTACTAGCAAAATTTATAGCAGATATTTTGCAAAATCTCTTTTTGATGGTTCTAGTTATCTGGGATGTTATCTACTTACAATTTTATATATTTTATCATTATACAACTGTACGATATATCTATATCTTATAACTTAGCTTTTTTTCTTCAGCTGCTTTTAGTAACTTGAAAAAATCTGAGTTTTTCAAGGATTTTTCAGTTTCTACGTCTGAAACTTCTGTGGCAACAGTTTCAAACAAAGCCAATACTATCTTTGTCAGTACAAAGCAGGTAATACTGTTTTCATATGTTTTATAAAATGTTAAAGTATAAATTTAAAAGTAAATATTTTACAAACCCTGTTAACTAAAGTTTCAAAAATTTATAATGGATTAATATCTTCAGAAAGGTAATCCATTGCTGAAGTTTATAACAAATGTACCATGGGAGTATTCCGACATTGTACCAGATTATGTAATGGGAAAAACTACATGTGCTCTTTTCTTATCAATCCGTTATCACCAACTAAATCCTGATTATATTCATGAAAGACTTAAATTATTGGGGAATGCTTACAACTTGCGTGTACTCTTGGTACAAGTATGTAACTGCAATTTATATAATTATTGCATTATACTTATATATAATTTTATAATAAATATATAATAGACTATATATATTAATACAATTCTTTATATACTAAATATATGATTAGATGTAGTTATATTATTTATATTATAATTTCTCCAGCTTTGTGCATAAATTAGCAATTTTGTGGTCTTTTTATATCTATATTATAATTATTAGTTTTGTGGGGTCTTTTTATATCTATTGTATATTATAATTTCTTGTTTTATTAGATTGATGTTGCCGATCCTCATCATGCTTTGAAACATCTAACAAGGATTTCAATTTTGGCAGACATGACAATAATGTTAGCATGGAATGCGGAGGATGCAGGAAAAATTATTGAAATCTACAAAATATATGAAAGCAAACCCCCTGATGATATCATGGAACGTAGCGATACAGCGCCCCATCAAAAAGTAATTTATATATTTAAAAAATATATAGATACATATTATATACAAAGTAGACCAGTAACTCTGTCCACCTGGAATATCTCCGCTATTTTTTAGAGATACGAAAATATTGTAATTAGGAAAATTGTACGGTATCGAGAGAACCATAATATGCTAGTAATAATTTTTTTGTAGGTGGAGACGCTTCAGAGATTTTAAGGTTACCTCTATTTTTTTAATAGAATTGTATTATTTTTTTACATAATGATTCTTTTAATTATTTTACATATTGTATTAAGGTAGAGTTATCAGAAAATTAATAGTTTATGAGATATTTCATATTTTGTTGTGGCACATTTTGACATGAAATGTAAAATATCGCGTAAAGTATTTATTTTTTAGTAATTGTACCCTAACACTTTTACGTACAGAATAATAAGATAAATTAATTAGTGTAAAGAAAACACATTGTTGCTTTGCAAAAAAGTCGTGCAATTTGCAATATGCAATTACATCTTATTTGAAAAGCAACAATTTGTGTTTTCTTTACACCAATTGATTTATCTTATTGTTCTGTACATAAAAGTGTTAGGGTACAGTTACAAAAAAATAAATAGTTTACGCGATATTTTATGTCAAAATATGCTAGAACAAAATATGAAATATCTGGTAAACTATTAATTTTTTGATAACTCTACCTTAATACTTTTATATGTAGAATAATTAGAAGAATTATGTAAAAAATTATACAATTTTATTTACAAAAATAACCTTGAAATGTCCGAAACGTCTCCACGCACAAAAAAATTATTACTAACATACTATGGCTCTCTCAATACAATTTTCCTAATTACAATATTTTTGTACCTCTAAAAATAGCGGAGATATTCCAAGTGGACAGAGTTACTGATCCATCCTTTGTGTAGAAGGTGTTCTATTTTAATCTTTCCATGCAACTATCTCCCGAACTTTGTTCGAAAAATGGTTCAAATAGAACTTACTCTGTTTTGAAGGGGACATCTTACTATGGATACAAATGTTGTCTAGGTGGAGGTATCTCCGAGATTTCAAGGTGCTTTATTTTTTTTAAGTGAAACTACATATTTTTGTTTATATACAGGGTGTCCTATTTTAAACAGTCAAACCGAATATCTCAAAAACTGAGCCCGATAGACAAAAACGTTTCAGACAAAAGTCATATGGTTTCAAGGGGGACATAAGATGATGTCAATGATTTGACCTTGGGTCGTTTGAAGCTCACGTAAACGTCACTTTTAATTTCTTATATGAAACCCCCTATATTGTAATATATCGTTTGAAAGGGCATAAAATAAGAAAAATTTTGGTGTAAACCAGAGGTCGATACGTTGACCCGTTCGGGAGTTATTTAGGGTCAAAAATTGTGGCTTTTTCCAACTTTGACACTAAATAACTCCCGAACGAATCAACGTATCGACCTTTTGTTTGCGCCAAAATTTTTCTTCTTTTATGATCTTTCAAACGATGTACTACAATATGGAGGGTTTTATTTCAAACTTTTGAGTTGGAGTTCCCCTGGGACACTGGAAAATTTTTAGTAAAACCTTAAAATTTTCCAGTGTCCCAGGGGGACTCCAACTCAACAGTTTGAAATAAAACTCCTCATATTGTAGTATATTGTTTAAAAGGGCATAAAAAAGAAAAATTTTGGCGCAAACAAAAGGTCGATACGTTGATCCGTTCGGGAGTTATTTAGTGTCAAAGTTGGAAAAAGCCAATTTTTGACCCTAAATAACTCCCGAACGGGCCAACGTATCGACCTTTGGTTTGCACCAAAATTTTTCTTATTTTATGCCCTTTCAAACGATATACTACAATATAGGGGGTTTTATGCAAGAAATTGAAGGTGACGTTCACGTGAGCTTCAAACGACCATCCAAGGTCAAATCATTGCCATCATCTTATGTCCCCCTTGAAACCATACGACTTTTGTTTGAAACGTTTTTGTCTATCGGGCTCAGTTTTTGAGATATTCGGTTCGACTGTTTAAAATAGGACACCCTATATATATATATATATATACTCGCCACCAGAGTACAGATGTGGTTCCAACATGATGATACTCCTGCTCATAATGACCACAAGGTTTGACAAATGCTGAACAACAGAGGAAGTAGGATACCCTTTCCACCAAGGTCCCTATATTTGATGTCTCTAGATTTTTGCTTGTGACGCTTTGTAAAAGATAAAGTTTACCAAGAAGAATTCACCATCCTTGATAATTTTGGTACGGAATATATTATTACCTTGGTAGGAAGAGTATCCTACTTTTTCTTCCTATTCAATAACCAGGAAACATGTTCAGCGTTTGTCGAACCTTGCGGTCATTATGAGCAGGAGCACCGTTATGCTGGAACCACATCTGTACTCTGGTTACGAGTGGAACGTCTTCCAGAAGATTTTGAAGTTTATTTGAAAGAAGAGCATTTTTTTAACAATGGTAAATGGCCTAGCTTGAATAACCTTGAAAGACCAACATATCATAGGTCAATGATTTCATCTCGGAATAGGCTATACGCCTCGCTAAACAAAAAAATATTTTAAAAACAAAAATTATTTTGAAATCTCAAAAGCATCTCCACCTAGACAAGACCCCAGCAAACATTTTGGTTATGGGATGTTGCCAAAAGGGAAACAAATGCCAGCAAAACGATAATGCCAAGGGCCAGGGCTTACTGTGTCCGCAATTGCTCTCCATATGAACGAAATCTTAAGAACATATTCTGCAGTTAAATTGACGACAACACCAGAGCAAATCTGACAACAACATTACGACGTCAGATTTTTCAACTAATAAAATTATAATTTTATTAGTTGAAAAATAATTTTGCTTTTTGGTTCTCTTCTTGCACGAAGAGAACCTCTAGTTACGAACTGGATTTGCCTTTTGGGTTGTCGGGATCCTTCTTATATTTGCGGCAGGATGTCTTTTGAAGACGAGAAAATTATCTGTCCATACGCCGTCTAGTGGTGTCGATATAGTGTATTTTGAAATGTTTGACTAACAGATGCTGTTGCATTCTTGCGTGACGAATGCTGACACTTTCGTAATAACAAAGTTGCTTGATATTTGTAGTGAATCTGTCGTCAATGCGTTTAACAGACCCGCTCGCTTATCCGAGCCATCTGTCGTCAACATACATTGTTGTATTTTTGCGAGATATTTGCTGAAACTGTTTGCAATAGCAAAACTGCTTAGCATTTGCCATCAATTTGCCGTCAATATGTTCGGTATCTGCTTGCTGTTAACTGCTATTCTGTCATATATTTTGCCGACAAAGGTTGTTGCATGTTGACGGAAGTGTGCTAACAGAATTGACAATACCAAATTATGTTTCCCATTTGCGGCGTTTTGGCAAACATAATTTGTTGCCAACGTTTGCGATTACAGATTGTGTTAGCTGGGACTTGTATCCATAATAAGATATCCCCTTCGAAACAGAGTAAGTTCTATTTGAAACAATTTTTTTCGAACAACGAATAGTTCAGAAGATAATTGCGTGGAGAGATTAAAATGGGACACCCAGTATACATAATATAAGATATATATATATATATATATATATATATGTATATATATATATATGTATATTAATAAAAGAAAAAGAAATATATTTATGTAATAAATATTTATTACAGTTAATTAATGCTTTAACAACAGTAAAATCTATCAACAAAACTGATGCAACAACTCTTTTAACAACTTTCGGCATATTAGCTGACATTGTAAGAGCACAACCTAATACTCTGGCCTTGTGTCCTGGATTTGGTTTGCACAAAGCTCAAAAGCTTTATAGGATTTTGCACGAATCTTTTCTACGCACACCAAAAATCTCTACAAAATAAATAGAAAAATAAAATGTTTTAATATCTGTACAGGGTCTCATTTTAATTTACCTCTTCCCTCAAAAAAACTTTCGTTCTTTGTTTGACAAAAAAATGCTTTAGACAAAAGTTGTTTGGCTTGAAGCATGATTCTAATGTGAGTCATGTCGTAGATGTCGTTTTCAAGAAATTTCAAAAGAGACTAATTTCTTAAATAAAACTTAATTTTTTCCTTGAGATAAAAGTTGTTAAGAATCTCGCTAAGAATTTTTTGAGATATTTTAAATTTTGTCATAATATTTTTAATATGAAATATCGTATATTATTCACTTTTTGATGACTTTACCTTTATACGTAGAATAATGGAAGGAATCAAATAATACATAGAGGAAAGTCCCCTATTATGAGATAGGCTCCTAATATGCGATAACGAGGTTTCTGCTAAACTAATAGGCCCTATCAGTTTGTTCCACCATGAACTTATTGCCCTTGGGGTAAAACCTATTTAGTGTAAAATTAATTGTTTGATCGTGCGTGGTCGTTGCAGAGAAAGAAATTGGGAAATTGGATGTTGTAAAGTACCGTGGATATGAGACTTTAAACCTTGTTTATTATATAATTAATAAATATTTGAGTTCTGCATGCAGCGATAGAGTAAGGTCGTAAATAGGAAAATACGGGATATGTTGAGTTGCTCAATTGTAGAGATTAGATTTGGTGATCGCGAACCCGCAAGTCGTGGGGCTCGTAACATGAGATACTCAGGGTACTCGTGGGTTGCTGGAGTATGAAAGTTATTGTACAGTAATAAAATAAGAGAAAATACTATATTAACGTTAAGGGAAGGTTTATACGAAATTATAAGTGTGTGCTGACCTTGATTTGAGGGGGAAGGGTTGAGGGGGCAGATTAGGTACAATATTGGGTATAAGTGTGTTTACGATTGTTGCAAATGTGCTTCTCCATTACAATTGTCTTTTAGAAACTTTAAATAAAGTTGTCTATTTAAAATATGATGTATTTTGCACTTTATTAGCGATTTCCCGGGGTCTCTCATATTAAGAGCACACTTTTTCGATTTTGCTGAAAGCTCATTTTTTACATTTTTCTAATTTTCAGAAAAATCAATATTAAAATTAAATTTTACATTTCAGCATCTTAAAGCTTATTAAATTCCCTTCAAAATGACCTACTATATTTTTCAATTCTGCCCATAGACTTCCGGCAATCACACAAAATAGATGTGGTATCTCATAATCGGGCTTTCCTCTAATATATTGATTTTTACATTTATACAGTTTTGCAAAATTGAATGCGTCTACAAAATTTAAATAATTTTTGTTTCTTTTGCAAAAATTCTTTCATTATTCTACATAAAAAAGTGTCAAAGTAAATTCATCGCAAAATGAATACTTTACGAGATATTTCATGTTTTACGTGTATATTAAAAATATTATGACAAAATTTAAAATGTCAGAAAATTCTTAACGAAAGTGAGTTTTATTAGTGTTTTGAAAATGTCTCGACGAGATCTACAACTTTTATCTTAAGAAAAAAATTAAATTTTATTTAAGAAATTAGTCGCCTTTGAAATTTCTTGAGAACGACATACTCGTATATACTAGAGACCTAGATAATCAGAGATGCGACTTTGAACCTCATGGCCTGATTGGCTGCCTAATCACGTGGTTATAACGCCATTTTGCTTCCCTATAATTGCATTTTATTAACAATCAGTGGTACGTATAATGCACATTTGTATAATGTTAATGGCAATTTATTGGTGAAAACAATAATAGAAAAATATCTACAGTGATTTTATTTAGGAAACACTTACTCTTTCCCCCTTCTTCTCCTTGCAACTTAACCTCACTCTGTCAATTTCTCTCACTTTATAAGTACTCATAATGGAAGCAACATGGCGGATAATCGGAATAATCGCGATTAGATTGCGATAGCTCGATATATCTAACCTGACCTGACCGTCAATGTCGCATCTCTGTTATCTAGGACTCTAGTATATACGACATATATATGGCTCACATCGGAATCATGTGTCCTCTTTCAAACCAAACAACATTTGTCTAAAGCATTTTTTCTCAAATTACAAATAAAAAGAGGTTCCAGGTTCAAATCCTGGCTGGGGTAATATTTTTTGCAATATAAATTAAAAACTATTTATAATAAATTGACCAAAATCCATGGTCGAATTCATCATCTCGATTTGATCTGAAAACGTGCTGTGTGAATCTGACAAATCTGGTCGGCTCGCAGATTTTCTACGTTCATTTCGGAAAGATGATTGAATATTGCCATGAGTTAAAGTCGATTAAAAAATTCTTAACTTGTTAATTGTTAATTATCACTGGCGAAATAAATAATGTATTACTTGTTATTATACCCACACCTTTAAAAAAAATATCGGTGATCCATCTTATTATTGTTTAGAAGTCATCTTAATATGTGTTATTGCGATAAATATTACCACATGCCCCGGTAGTCGAATTGGTTACGACGCCCGAACGGAATACGGGAGGTTCCAGGTTTGAACCCTGGCTGGGGTAATATTTTTCACAATATAAATTAAAAACTATTTAAATTGACCAAAATCCATGGTCGAATTCATCGTCTCGATTTGATCTGAAAACGTGCTGTGTGAATCTGACAAATCTGATCGGCTCGCAGATTTTCAACGTTTATTTCGGAAAGATGATTGAATATTGCCAGTTAAAGATTAAAAAATTCTTAACTTGTTAATTGTTAATTATCACTGGCGAAATAAATAATGTATTACTTGTTATTACAAATAAAAAATTTTTTGGGGGTAAATTAAAGAGGGACACCCTGTATATTGAATATATTACAATTGTGCTCGAATAAAATAATAATTAAATAGAGTCAAAATACACACATATTACACCCACACAAAGATATTTACATAAAGTCGTAAAAAGATTTTACAAAGAAGATATAATAATGATTCATATGATAGGTATATAATATACATATAATAATAAAACAATGATTTATAAATAATTTTAATTTTAAAAATCTTATACCTAAATATTAAAAATGTTTGACTTAGGAAACAATTTTTCATATACAATTAAGTATATATAAAATCTGTCCATATATGTATGTCATCTTTTTCTCTTGTACAGTAAGGTGCATTAATTCGCGTGGTTCATATATGACTTTAAATATCTCAGAAAATTCTTAACGAAAAATAACTTTATTATAGTGTTTTGAAACGCTCTCGAGGTAAGCTACACACGAATATGCAATAAAAAAATATGTATACAGGGTGTCCCATTTTAATAGTGCACCCCGATTAACAGCGCAGAAAGTGGTCTGATGAAAAAATGTTTTAGACAAAAGTTGTTGGGTTTTGAGGGGGGCATCGGATGGTGACCTTCAGGTTATCATAGATAACCTTGTTCAAGGTGACTTCAAGGTTAATTTTATTTTTTAAATAAAATGACCTATTTTTGACATTGGAAATTGATAGAGGAAATTTTACGTTAAAAACATAAGGTAACATGTAGGGTCAGATTGACCCCTAAAGGTCATATGAAAGTCATCTTGCTTTCTTATGTGTGAATTAGTTTGGTGAACGAAAACTGACAGTTCTGCTAATCAAGATTGGTAATTAATGATCCAGCCAGTCAAGGCAAGATCGCCCGGATATATTCCGTAGATTTATTCTTTATAAGTATGTAATACCTAAAGAAAATTGTTTATTTTTTAATGTTTGAGTTATCACTTCTGTCAGTTGAAAAAGAGTAGAGTTTAAGAAAAACACATTTAAAGTGTCAAATATCAAATTTTCTTCTATAATACTTATTTATGTATTGCTATTTTGCTATATCAGGGCTATATAATTAATTCTTATGTTCCTACAAAATATTCCTTTTGAATCAATTGTTCCATTTTAGTAACTGCTTTGGCTTTGTTCATTTTTACTTAGCATTCTTGCTTATTGTCTCTTTGGTTCACAGAAGCTTATGACCTAATTATGATACTTATTTTTGTATAATTTTTAAAACTGATCCATTGTTAACACTAGAACTACTGAAGATTAATCTATATGTATTTATCTCTACCGAAGAAATCTTAAAAAAGAAAACAGAAAAAGAGAAAAATTAATAAAAATAATCATCTATTACCACATGCCTCAGTGATACGACACCCGTATGGATTGCCGGGAGGTTCCAGGTTCAAACCCTGGCTGAGATAATATTTTTCGCAATAAAATTAAATTATTTAAAATAAAAGTGCTTAATTAAATTAAGCGTCAAGATAGGAGGACCAGAATCTTGGTCTGAAATATCCTGACGATTATGACCGTCAAGACAATAGCCAGTTACGTCGATTTAAGAAATGATTTTAATTCTGATAATCGTCTATGTATAATTTCAATAACAGTCAGAGAAAATTTCAGAAATTAAGATATTGTTTTAAAAATGAGTTATAAATTATTTAAAAAGTGAGCCAGTAGAAACTTGCACATTGCTTTCTCATAATTTTTAAGTAAGCAAGTAGAAACTTGCACATTACTTAATCAACATTTTATTTTGCTTATAAAGCTTCCTCTACGAGGAAGCTTGTTTTTTATTTGATGTACAATTATTAGTAAATATTCTTTAATTTGGCTTCCTCATAGAGGAAGCTTTATAAGCAAAATAAAATGTTGAATAAGTAATGTGCAAGTTTCTACTTGCTTACTTAAAAACTATGAGAAAGCAATGTGCAAGTTTCTACTTGCACACTTTAAAGCTATGAGGAAGCAATGTGCAAGTTTCAACTTGCACACTTTAAGGGGATCCTGAAGTGACAGGCAAACTCCAACGTGACAGCGCCACGATCTAGCACGGAACTAAAAATAATCGATAATATCGATCGTTTACTATGTTTTCTGTGTTACCGTGCTATACCTGTCCTTGTCTAACGGATACCCATACGATATATCTGTCCTTGTCAGATTGCAGGCAGCGCCATCTCTGACAAGATCCGGCAACTCTTCTTGTCAGTCTGCATCCGTATTTGCATCAATTTGCATTACTAAAACTTTCTCTCAATGGATCTTTTTTTGTACGCATTGAATCTTACTTCTACTTGCACGATATTATTCCTACATGTTTACCCAATACTAGATGATAAACATTATGTATGTATAAACTGCAGAATTTTTGTTTTAAGCAAATATTGTCGTCAGGTGACAACTGTATGTGTCCAAATAAGTAATATTTTTAATTTTTTGGTGTTTTTGATATAAAATCGCGGTTGTCTCGTATAGATTTTTGTGCGTACTTTAATTCTGTAAAAGATTTTTGCAATTCTATAAAGCCAATTAAAAGATCCATTGAGAAACTGTAATGTCGGTAATTCATACGACTTCAGGATCCCCTTAAAGCTATGAGAAAGCAATGTGCAAGTTTCTACTTGCACACTTAAAAGCTATGAGGAAGCAATGTGCAAGTTTCTACTTGCACACTTAAAAGCTATATGGAAGCAATGTGCAAGTTTCTACTTGCTCACTTTTTTTATTATCCTAAAAAATCATTTTTTGAAGTCTCAATTATTAAGACTTGAGATGTTCTAACTGCAATTTGTTTGCTTGCATGTAACATAATTTGTTGTCTTCCGCAAATACCACATACTTACAATATTTTTTGTAAAACCTATTGCGAAAGTTCAATTTGAGGTTGAAATTAAATTTAAATAAGAAATAGTATTCACAACAAATACTCATCCCTTGGTTTTCCCGGGCGTATTTTCAGGAATTTCGAGATTGCTCGCTTGCGATGTACACAGAACTTCGATATTTCACTTAAAAAATGTCCGGGAAAACCAAAGGATGAAATCGGTAATCGGTAAGTGAAATATCGAAGTTCTGTGCGTACATCGCGAGCGAGCATTCTTGAAATTCCTGAAAAAACGCCCGGAAAAACCAAAGAATAAAGTAGCTGATCGGTAAGTGAATAATCAAGGTTCCTAAGTAGCCTATGTTTTGCGCAAGGATGTAAAAAGTAACTGTGCAAAAATTCGTCTAGATCGGTCGAATAATTTAAGAGTGTATAAAGAACAGACAGACTTAAAAAACGTCCGGAAAAACAAAGAGATAAAATCGGTAATCGGTAAGTGAAATATCGAAGTCCTGTGCGTACATCGCGAGCGGGCAATCTCGAAATTCCCGAAAAAATGCCCGGGAAAACCAAGGAATAAAGTTGCTGATCGGTAAGTGAATAATCGAGGTTCCGTAGTAGCCTATGTTTTGCGCAAGGATGTAAAGAGTAACTGTGCAAAAGTTTGTCCAGATCGGTCGAATAGTTTAAGAGTGTATAAAGAACAGACATACATACAGACATGCAGACATTCTATTTCATATAGATAGATAGAAAATTCATTAAGATTTAAATGTTGCTCTAATTTCCATTAATTTTGAGTATTGATATTTCAAATTTCGGAGAATTCGTACATACATAGAAGCTTTATGAAGCTGAGTCTAATCAACCAAATCTTAAAGAATTATATATGAAATAGGGGTAGAAAAGACTGAAGAATATAATATAATTAGAAAAATTGCCAATAATTAATACTAAATTGTCAAAAAACATCAATTTATGAAAAATCTCAATTATTGAGACTTGAGATGTAGCCCTTAAAGGTTAAAATTTTTAAATATTCGCAATTTTTCTAATTCTATTATATTCTTCAGTCTTTTCTACCCCTATTTCATATATAATTGGTTAAGATTTGGTTGATCAGTTCTGGAGTTATAGAAATTTCAGTAAATTTGGCACATACAGACAGACATACAGACAGACATACAGACATACATACACACATACCGACATTTTTTAAAATAGCGATTTTTCGACGTTTTAGAACATTCTGAACACATTGGCAGCGGCAACTAAAAAAAAAATTTTTTTACGAAAACAAAGCTTCCTCTATGAGGAAGCAAAAAATGTCAAACGGATTATTTTGATCCCCTTGGTAGTTCTAGTGTTAACCCTTAAAATACACCCTGGGTCAAAATGACCTAGTAAAAAAATTGTGTCGCATTATCTACCATAGAAACGCTGAAATCGGGACCTGTTGCGCCATATCTTGGTAGTTTTAACCTCTCTCTAGATGGTGGTACAGTCGCTGTAAGTCAGCAGGCGTCCGGCTGTGTCTGGCTGCCGTCCGCGTCAAACGTTCCGAAAATTACGGGTTATTTTGACCCAGTGTGTACTTTATTGTCGCATATTGGGCGTGATTTTTTGTGATTTTTCTTTTAGTCTTTTTGAGCTTCTTTCGAACAATTGAAGTGTAAGTAAACGTTTGAATATGCTCTGAAATTTTTTCAATCAGTTGTTTATCAATAATAACACTAAATTATACATAGATGTCGTAATTACCACTGTTTGCACAAGCTTTAACCAAGCCTGATCATTATGAATTCTAAAGAGAAGGACAAGCATACAGTCAAATAAGTTTCCAATTCTCACATTGTATAGAAAGAAAGATATAATTTTCAAATATAGACATATTATATACACACAATAGTAACAGTACTTAATTTCAGTATAACATTCCAAAAGATTAAAGTTTTACATCTCTGACTGTCAATGATATCCTTTTCTAGGTAAATATGCATATTAGGTCAAACCTCACCGATGACCTTGATCTTGACATACCCAGTGAAAACAGCCCAGTCAAAGTGACGGCAATATGACATCAAAATTGTCGTTTGTCGTCGTTGCGTCAAGGGAATAGTTCAATATGACGAAAAATTGACACCAAGTAGATTTGACGTTGTGCGCGATAAAACATCATAGGGAATGGTGGAAATGAATTTTTAGATGATATAATTGAGTGATATGTCGGAAAAACTTGATCAATCTATTTGTAGTCATTTTGATGTCAACGTGACATCAAAATGACTACATTATGATGAGACAATTTGATCTACTCAGTTATTTTCTCAAAAGGAATCTCCGGCGTTGTTTTGTAGTGTGTATTACGTTTTATATATATTTCGAACGTTTGGAGCTTCCGTGATCGCGTTTATTGTGGTATCATTGAAGACCTCATGCAGTGTGCTACTATGTTGAATTCGAATTTACGCGCGCGGCGAGGTGTGATGAAGGCGAGGTTACCAAACACCGCGTCGCTTCTTGTCGCGCATGGTCGCGCAGCAAGTGATATTTCCGTGTCTTGTGTGCAGGAGCCATTGAGACGTAAAGTTTGTGCAATAAACTGATAGCTGATCAGCAATATATCGAATAGAAGATATGGATAGGAGACCAGTAAGTATGAATTGTCTGCAATATTCATACTTTTTTCATATTTATTTGGTAGCATATTGTAATTGAGGTTAAGGTAGGTTAACCTCAATTACAATATGCTACTTAAACGGTATTCTCCACGTGGTAAGTGGATATAGTATAATATGTATTTGCATGCACTTTGCCGGAAAACATGACAAATAACAATGTAACATGACATTGATAACATAATATATGTATATCTGTGCCTGTTCAAAGTTCGCAAATCAAAGCAAGGAAAAACGCATGGTAATAACAATGGGAGAACTTATACAGGATGTTATTAAAGACACACAACAAAAATCGAAACATTTGTGCCCTAACAGCGAGATTTGCTTCATTCGAAATGTGCTACTGCTTTAGGCGCATTATCTGTTTTCTCAGAACGTAGTGTCACAGGAAACATCTTGTCTAAATTGATTTCAAATGGTCTTGCCAGACTGATAAGTTGGAGTGGGACAGAAAAGGCGATAAGATAAAGTTCTCAGATACAAAATTATGTGAAGTTGTATTTGGTAAGTTAATTGTGACCTCAGGTTTTTTTAATTTATTATATAAATTCCTTAGTTTTTATTTTACTTGCATTAAGTTATTCCTTTAGTATCTTATAGTACACGAAATATACATTAGTGTATTTGTTCTGTTGATAATATCATTTTATTGCATTTGTCTTTGCAGGTGCAGTTAAACTAAGATTTTCTGATAGTTTTCTTACTGAGGCTGAAGCCAAAATCAAGCGTTGGTTCCAAACTGCTAATGGAAGGAGAATTAATGAAACTCATGATTCTGACGCCTAAAATATATTTGTAGTTTTTTATTGTATTTTGATTAGAGGGTTATTATTGAGTTATTATTCAGTTTTGTCTACTTTTAATCCCTGGCAGCGTTTTGCTGCCAGGGATTCAAAGTAGTTTAGTAATACTTTTTTATGATTTGTTATACGTGTAATATTTTATTTTTATCACAAGACATAAAGGACCACGCACTAATTATATGGAAAAAGTGGCCACCGTTAAAATCGACGAAAACTACGGAAAACTGTAGTTTGTGTGATGCCGATAAAAAGTTCAAATCCGCACAACCCTCAAAATATGCTAGTTTTTAAGCTACGAGCCTATAAAGGTAATATTGGTGGTATAAAACGTACACATATTATACATAGTATACCCACTCTTAGCGTTACCCAAGATCAACCAGCGTGGAGGTGGTGAGTGTCTGATCTCCTTTTTTGTTCTTGTTTTTATTTTTTTAATACTTTCTTAATATTTTTTTTTTTATATTTTTCATTTTTTTATTTTTTAATTTTAATTTTTTTTTTCTTTTTATCTTATAGTGTTTTCCTATTGTCTCAAACCTTGATTTTCCCTATTACCAGCATCAATGATGTTATGGTATCTCGGATATGCGCGTCATCAACCAAATGTAAAATATCCAAGCAATGCATTATTGCATAACATCATTGATGCTGGTAATAGGGAAAATCAAGGTTTGAGACAAAAAAAAACACTATAAGATAAAAAGAAAAAAACAAAAAGAAAAAATTAAAAAAATGAAAATATTAAAAAAATAAAAAATATTAAAAAAATATTAAAAAAATAAAAACAAGAACAAAAAAGGAGATCAGACACTCACCACCTCCACGCTGGTTAATCTTGGGTAACGCTAAGAGGGGGTATACTATGTATAATATGTGTACGTTTTATACCACCAATATCACCTTTATAGGCTCGTAGCTTAAAAACTAGCATATTTTGAGGGTTGTGCGGATTTGAACTTTTCATCGGCATCACACAAACTACAGTTTTCCGTAGTTTTCGTCGATTTTAACGGTGGCCACTTTTTCCATATAATTAGTGCGTGGTCCTTTGTTTGATTTTTTTTTAATGCACAAATATAGTATATATTCCTAATGTAATATATATATATATATATATATATATATATATATAGTATGGTACTAAACAATAAGCATACTACGTTTATAAAAAGTTCTTAGTTTATTATGTTAACTATATTTGTTAACTAAGTTGGTTTACGTTTAAAACCTGTGATTTTAAGTTAAAATGTGATTTTAAGTTGTTTAAGCGATTTAAGTAATTTAAGTGATTTAAGTACCGGTCACATAACTTCAAGACCAAAGTTTAAATTTTTTGTCTTTATATATTTTGTCTCTTATTTAATGTAATTTAGTTTTAATTTTAATTATTAGCGCTTGCAGAAATATAATTAATACTGTAAGTGATTATTTGGTTGGTAATTAATTACTTATTTTGAGTATTAAAAGCACTGTTAACAGTTATACTTTTAATACTCAAAATAAGTAATTAATCACTAGTCAAATAATCACAGTATTAAATTTTTGCTAGGGGCTGTATAGAGAAAATTATTTACTTTGACATCAAACAGACATCAAAATGACAGTCAAAATCACCATCAAGGTATGGGACGTTTTGCAGTCATGATGCCATCATCTTGCCATCATTTTGATCACTCTATTTGACATCATTCTTTTCATCAATTTGATGACAATTTGACGTCTCTTTGACTAGGTCGTTTTCACTGGGTATGTTGTCAAGGTCACCCTCCTGAGTGACCTTCAGAAGGTTTTAGCCGGCGGTCATTGTTCGTTAAAAAGTTATTAACAAAAAGAAAATTGAAAATATAACAGTTATTTTGAGTATTGAAAGGCATAAACGACCTTGACCTTGACATAATGTTGTCAAGGTCACCCTCCTGAGCGACCTTCAGAAGGTTTTAGCTGGCGGTCATTGTTCATTAAAAAGTTATAAACAAAAAAATTTGGTGGGGAAAATTATTTAAAGCAGAGAATAGTTGGTATATTGAAAAGTATATATACAATTTTATGTATTGGAAAGTGTAAATACAAGTATTCTCTGCTTTAATCATGGCAAAAGCATGTTAAAGCTTTGTTAAAGCAGATAATAGTTGGTTATTGACAAAACCTATAGGTTAGTGACGCGCTTTACAAGTATGTTCTTTGTAAGTTGAAGCACATACAATGCACACACTTGTAAAGCGCGCCACTAACCTATATACTTCTCTATTCTCTGCTTTAAATAACTTTCCTTTCAATATTCTAACAATTTACTGCTTTAAATAATTTTTCCCAACAAATTTTCTTTGTTTATAATTTTTTAATAAACAATGACCGCCAGCTAAAACTTTCTGAAGGTTACTCAGAAGGGTGACCTTGACAACATATGTCAAGGTCAAGGTCGTTTATGCCTTTCAATACTCAAAATAACTGCTATATTTTTTAAACTTTTTTTGTTTATAATTTTTTAATAAACAATGGCCGCTAGCTAAAACCTTCTGAAAGTCACTCAGGAGGGTGACCTTGACAACATATGTCAAGATCAAGGCCATTGGTGAGGTTTGACCTAATATGCATATTTACCCCTTTTCTAAAAGAGATTGCACTTATATGCAAATTTTATGACTGTTTAACAAAGATTGAATCATTAAGCCGAATCACTATTAAAGATATTAATACATCAATATGTATGAATTCATGAAATATAATTTAGTAACATTTAGAATTATATAAGAAATCTTTTTGAAAGGCAATTGAGAAAGTAATATCATTTTGAAGTTATCACGAGTATTATTCCAAGACATTACCATTTGGAAATTTATGAATATTGGTAACATGGTCAGAGTATCTTAAGATGGAAGATCTCACAAGATGTCGGTCATAGAAGTCGAAGTCTCATATTCCTTCAGACAGGACTTGATGTAAAATATCTGTTGTACAATCCCCGGGAGGATGAAATTACAATACCTCTTTTTCTAAACGCAGGATCCTGAAAAAAAGAGTTACAGATCTCTCTGATAGAGATGTTTTGAGTTTTTCCAATAGATTTACAGAGAATCTCTTCAATAGAGATATCCAAGTGATATAGAGAATCTCTCCAAAAGAGATCTCGAGAATCTCCCCAATAGAGATGTCCACGCGGAGATCGTTACATACGATCCCGCTATCCAATTTATTGAGAAACGGTAATGAACCGTGAGAATCATGTATTTCCGGCATGTCCTTATTTCCGTATCTCTCACGAGATTGCAGACATATTAGTCACAAGAAATTATTATCAGAGATATAAGGACGAGAGAGAACCAGGCCGGAAATACCCCAAGAATTACATACCAAAGTCCAGAGTATATATACCAAGAGTATTTTGTCTTTTGACGCGCAGAAAAGGGTCGAGGATTAGCCTGACCCGCTGATGGGAATAGCTCCACATTTTCCTTTCGCTTTCGGCGTTAAGTAATCGTTTCCTTGGATTATCGCTCGAAGAATTCTGAGTTTCGTCACAAACTGAGATATCACGTCCAATCAGTATCAAAGACCTTTTTAGAATAAAAAAGCACCAGAAAAAAGAGCACTGATTAATCAATATTAACGTTGTCATAGTGAACGCTTCAGAGGAAGATGAAGATCGAGACTCGCACTGTCGCCCGACCTCTCGATATGTTTTTTTGATTACTCGACTCTCTCTCTCTCTCTCTCTCTCTCTCTCTCTCTCTCTCTCTCTCTCTCAGTATTTTGACGTAACGACCTGCCCGCTCCGGGTTACCCCGACGCGCGCGCAACGCCGACAACCCCCACTGAACGCCGCCGGGGTATAAAACCAGGCTACCGAGCCGAAAACGCCGACTCGCTTCCCGGCTAACATCCGATCCGGATTGCTGGGAGCGTGCTCCACTATTCCCCAGAGCAGTCGCACCGAGCGCTCTCAGGCGCTGCTCGAACTCCCGGACCGCCTAACCGTCCTGTACCCGCGAAGGCAGAAAAGCCGAGGTGGAGAGCTCTCCGTCTCGGTCGAGTGCTCTCGACGCCGACGCATCCTGTTACTTTCCTGGCCGAAATGGCCGATCCGACTACACGTCGTAAAAACCGAGAAGCCGCGTATCGCGACCCCTCCAAAGTCCGCGCGCCGTTTCGCTGATGAACCGCGCGTCGGAATTAAACGTCCGGTCCGTCCGATAGACGGATAGAGGACCGCGTCGTACCGTACCGATAAAACGAGGCGTCGCTACCGCGACCGCTCCGATCCCGCGTGCCACATCGTGATGATCCACGCGTACCTGCCGATTTAACGTCCGGGCCGATTTCCGATGAAATGACCGTGACGATCCGAACCGTACCGATTGTATATATATATTCGCGCCGTCCAAACCGACCGCGTACCTGTATGTATTTCCGTTCCGACTTCGCTGGAATTATTTTGTATATATATATCTGCGCCGTTCCAGTCCGATAAAATGTCCGATCCGCCGCGTAAATGTATATATATCTTTCGTCCCGTCCGTACCGCCATAGATTTAAGTGTATATATATCTCTAGTTGTAATAAAGTAGCATTTAAGTTAAAGATCTTGTATAATCGGCGTTTGTTAATTATCTCTGACCTCCTATATCGAACACCTGGCCCGGCGAGCTAGTCCGCGTTGTTCGATCAAATTACAGCCGAAAGGCAGGTCGTTACATGGCGCCCGAACAGGGACCGTTACGTTACGTAGATTTTGCGCTTGAGAGGATCCTATCCTGGAGCGCGTAATAAATAGCGATACTATCTATCTATCTATCTCTCTCTCTCAGTATTTTTAAACAACCACAAACGGGGAATCGATTCCTTTTGGCTGAAATTGAAAGGAGACATTCTTGCAACACTCAAAATGAATGTGAGATTGTTTCTGAAGGGTTATTAATAAAGCTTTATGGTTCAAAACCTTATAAACAAAAAAAATTGCTGTTTTTTACGAAATATTCAATAACTCTAAATTTTAAATATTTTTACGTGAAAATTGAACTGCAATGCTATACTGTTACTATACTATATATTATTACTATACTATATCATTACTATGTCAACCGGTCACCGCGAATGCGTGCTTGGAGCGTCTCTATATTCATCTAGTGAAACCCTTAAATAAAAAATTAATATTTTTTAACATTGTTCTGTCTATTTACTATAGTTCGAATTGTTTCCATGCCCTATCCATCGAAAACGAATTGTTCATTAACGAATCGTTCATTAACGAATCGTTCATTAACGAATCGTTCATTAACGAATCTTGAAGCGAATGTGCTACCGATTTATATTGCTTTCGGTTTTCCAAATAAATAGGGGAGACCGGGGCTAAACCGTCTGCGGAGTAAAACCGTCAAATCAAATATCTCGGAACCTGTATATTGTGCGAACTCGCTATTAACATTGTAAACGCTGCTTATGGTACCCATGTGACCAACGGAGTTTGGGCAGGTCACCTGCCGTGTTATGATTTTTACGAGGGCAAACGTGTTTTCGGAAGGTAAAAGTGAAATTTTCTGCGCGTGGAAATTTTGTAATATCTGCAATAATATTTGCTCTCCAAATCTCGAGGTACGTGATTATAAAGAGTAATGCATGCTGAACACGAATCCAGTGTGGTTTTTTCATTATCGTTGATGTCTAATATTTCGTGGGCGATTAAACCTGAAACTTGTGTTTGGGGCTAATCCGCCAGTAAGCACCCGGGGTTGACTTTTATAATATTGGCAAATTTTATAATTTTATTATATTTTTCAGTCTTTTCTACCCCTATTTCATGTATTTTTTTTTAATATTTGGTTGATTAGTTCTTGAGTTATAGAATCCGTGCACACACACAAAAACACAAAATAATAAAATTTTTTAACACTAATTAATAAATGTTTACATTTTTTTATTACCAAATAATTAATAAAATGTATCCTATTAGTTTTCATAATCGGAATTATGTATTTATGGAGTGACGACTTTACCCCGGCATTTTTGAGATTTTGATTTTTCCACCGTTGTCGTTTTTGCTCTATACCGGTTAAACAATACGACGTAGACAGAAATTTCCTGTATAAATTTTGTAGCTAAAGGTTCACTCTTTACAATGGTATACCACATTTAACTAAAATTATTTATTTTGTTGTTAAAAATCGGCACCGAAAAGAAACTGACGGTTTAGCCCCGGTCTCCCCTACCTTTTTTGAAATGTTGGCTTTTGCGCGTATTTTTACCTTAAAGTATATAATCCAGAGAGTATGCAGTTAAATTTTCACGTAAAAATATTGAAAATTTAGAAAGTTATTGAATATTTTGTAAAAAATAGCAATTTTTTGGTTTATACACATTTTGAATTTTTGAACCATAAAGCTTTATTAATAACAATCTCACATTCATTTTAAATATTGGAAGAATGCACCCTTTTAATTTCAGCTAAAAAGAATCGACCCCCCGTTTGTGGTAATTACGCAAAGTAGCGCTAGGTCAAAATGACCCAGTGTGTACTTTATGTCTCACCCAGGTAGTGTGTATTTTAAGGGTTAAGAAGCAACCAAATAAAGCAAGATTGCAGATCGTGATCTTTTTTATACCAAAAATAAATTTTTATTTGAATAAACTTTAAAGCAATATGACATAAAGTACTTACATATTATATTTAAAGCAATAAAATAGTAAATAAAATAGATAAAAAGTTCAAGATCTCTGTGATAAAAAAAAATGAGCCAAAAATGTGCTGCGTATTTTGTTTTTTAATTGTACGCGCTTAATTTTTGGTAATACTGAAGGAGAGCTCACTCCTCACCGATTTCGTTGAACTTAGGCTTAATCGACGCGTTTTTGCACAAAACGAACGAATCTGGCAGAAAAAAGCCCCGCTCTGCCCCGCGACGCGAGATATTAACTGTTAAAGTTGACGACTATCAGGTTATGAAACCTGTCATACCGACGCGATGTAGCGACTACGGACATGCTCCGCGACCACATGCGCATGCTCCGTGGTCACATGCGCATGCTCAGTGGCCGTGCGCACATGCAAAAGTGCGCGAATTTGAAACGTATGCAATTATGCATATTTATAATGCATAAATATAAATATGTACTTTTCATATATCAACTATTCTCTGCTTTAACAAATTATTTAACAAATAATTTGTTAAAGCAGAGAATAGTTGGTATATGAAAAGTACATATTTATATGTACTTATTCATCGTACATATTTATATGAATAGTTGGTATATAAATATGTACTTTTCATATACCAACTATTCTCTGCTTTAACAAATTATTTCTGTTTCGTTAACTTCGACGCTTAATATCTATAGCTGAAATAATTTGTTAAAGCAGAGAATAGTTGATATATGAAAAGTACATATTTATATTTATGCATTATAAGTATAGTCACCACACATCTGGCAAGATGTCAAGGACTTAGATGATGATTATAAGTATGCATACGTTTAAAATTCGCTCCCTTTTGCATGCGCGTGCGGCCACTGAGCATGCACATGTGGTCACAGAGCTGACAGAGCATGCGCATATGGCCGCGGAGCATGTTCGTGGCCGCTACATCGCGTTGGTATGACAGGTTTCATAACCTGATAGTCGTCAACTTTAACAGTTAATATCTCGCTTCGCGGGGCAGAGCGGGGCTTTTTTCTGCCAGATTCATTCGTTTTGTGCAAAAACGCGTCGATTAAGCCTAAATTCAGCGAAATCGGTGAGGAGTGAGCTCTCCTTCAGTATTACCTAATTTTTTAATGACCTGTAACTGTATTAGTTTTTTAATTTAATTAAAATAATTTTTGTAAATATTTAAAAACTTCAAACTTTAAAGTCATGCAAGAAAAGAATCAATATTTTTATTCAAAATAGATCGCATTCTTATGTCAATTTCTTGACATTAGTAAATTTCCTTCTAAAAAAAGGCATGTGTTAACTAAAATTTGAATATATCGAAGTCGTATCGAAGTGTTGCGGCCTCTTTTCCGCGATGCTGCAGATTGGTTCTCTTGCTGCGCTTACTTCGTGAGCAGCTGTCATTGTATATTTTGACAGTTGTGTGCATCAAAGGGTTAATAGTTAATGGTGTAATACTGTAATAGTAACACTATACAATAATATTAAAGCTAAATAGCGCGCGCAAAGGGCGCGTCTGTGATGTCTAGTGAATATAAAAAATGCTTGTTAAGTATTTTATTATTATTTTTACAATAGTAAAATTAATTACTTATATACCTATATATACAAATACATACACAATACACATACATATATACATATGTATATGAATGTAATCAATATAGTGTTATTTACACAATTTGTAAAAATATGACTTACAGAATTACAGAATTATTTTCAATTACGGTTGTTACTATTATGTTTATACAATAAAATCGTTTGCTTGCAAAATGTTATATACAATAAATTGTCAACTAATTATAACAAGTGTTATATACAATTCATTCTTTCATATTTACTAATATAAAATATAAAAAATATCTTAATTAAGAAAACAATTTATGTAATATGTTTGTATATTCATATTAGGAATAATTTATATTCTTTTTATATCCTCGTGTTTGTATTTTTTATATTTTATATTAGATTTTTCTATTATCTCATTCTTACTTTAAATTTTGAGATAAAGAGCTTTAGTAATATTTTAATATATCAGATATAAAAGATAATTTTTTGCAAATGGACCTAGCTAGGGTTGGAAACGTGTTGTTACATCGCTACTGCATACAGGGTGTTCGACATACAGGGTGTTTATTTGCTCGAATCTTATAATAAAAAATGAGCTGAAACACATCGACGTACTCGGGCGGTTATAAGAGCAGATCCTCCACCATTTACCACCCCTGCCTTCATTTGCGGATACGATCTTTTTCGAACACTCTGTATGCCGTAGCGATGTAACGACACGTTTCCGACCCTATTAGGTCCATTTGCAATAAGTGATCCTTATGGTGCCTCCGACAATCTCTGAAAGTTTGTCGGTTGAATTTCCGAACACCCTGTATATATACTTACAATATATGTAAAGTCGTGGTCAAAAAGGTTGTCCGGTTAAGTTTCAGAACGCATCCCATTTGAGTACTAATGCACACGGCTTAGGCCAGTGATTCATTATAAGAGCAAACAAACAAGATATCAAATATATTGAAATGTTAAAAGAATTGGTAATTGCTGACATGGTAGCTGGATGTTAAATATAAATAGGACACGCGTTCCGAAACTCAACCGGACAACCTTTTTGACCACGATTGTACATATATATTTAGTTACGATCCTTAAAGTATATAAAGCAGTCACCACAAACAGACACAATTGCTTATTATATTTTTTATGTTTTACATATAATTTTATATTAGATCTTCTTTTATTGTGTCATAATATGATAAAAACTACAAATTTTTCTAAATAGGCCAACAATGAATTGTTTACATTAACCATTGTTTCAAAAATCAAGTGTAAATTAAATTTAAATCAATCTTTTAATTTATTTTACTTTATTTTGACTTTATTTTCTCAAATATATGGACGTGACAAAAAAGTGTAATAAAATGTTCTATATACATTTATGCAGAATATAGTATTTTTATTATCACTTTAAGTGTAAATTGTCGATTAAGTGTTTCGCAATTATATTTTTTAAATCTAATCTCGTACCCTGCTTTTTGTCTTTAAATTTACATCCTTTGAAATGTTTAAAATATAAATTATTTTATATGTATATCCATCACATATCCATAAAAAAGATTAGAGAATTAATTATATTACTTTTCTAAAACTTAAAAGCACACTGTAATACATAATTTCTAAATGTTTTATAATGAATAGGATTTTATATTGTAAAATATTTTACTTTTTTTTTTTAAGAAAGGGAGAGAAAATAAACCGTAATTTGGGATCAATTTTTTTCTTAAAATCATAGAGGTATGTACCAGTCGAACCCAATCAGTTTAAACTTACCTATCGATTGTATTATTAATGAAACAGAATGAAAATAGCCAGAAGTATCGGTAACAGGATAAGATTAATCGATGCACGGTCGACGAAATTGCCTGCAAGTAGATTTGCACATATAAGTCCAAAAATATTTTTCATATATAGGGTGTCCCACATCAGCTAATGACAGATTCTTGAGGTTATTCAGGAATAAAAATTTTATTCTTAAAATGTCAGGTCATAATAACTTTTAAATGGGAAAGCTTTAAATTTGACTCATTAGATTGCCCAAAGCCCGCGCACACATTCAAGATAATATATTGTACAATATACAGAGTAGATTATCAATTAATGCCTTAAGACGTACATAAATTTTTTTTAATACACAATATTGATATAATTTTACAATAATATCGAAAATACTTCTCAAGTTCTCTGTCAATTCACTGTCGTCTTATTCATCTGCGTTAATTATTATCTAATCTATTGCGTATGCTAGTGATATTAATTATATTATATAATAATATAATTATTTCGAAATATTGATGTTAAAATGAGATAGGCATCAAATTATCAAAGCTATCATATGAAATCTATTACAAACAAATGATATTTTTAGTCAATATTGATCGATAAATTATATTAATTTTTGACCCTTAAACTTCTGATACAACTTGACTTACATAATTTCCTAACAATAAGTGGAATTCTTAGCGGACCCCAAGTTCATAGGGTAAATAAATCATAAAAATAAGACGTTTTTACAAAATCTTAATAATAATTGTAAAATGTAAGGTACAAAGGCTTTTTATTATCATGCACATTCAAAAATATTAGTAAATTAATATTTTAAACACTAATTTTAAAAAGGTAAACTTATTTTACATAAAAATCAAATATTAATATTTTTTATCTCGTATTTAATAAAACAAAAAATGTTCAAGGACAAATTATTCAGAGTCTGTATCACTTTTAGGAGAACATATATAACACTTTTTTAAATATTTATGTGGCTTTTACACACAAAATTACATTTTCCACAGGTAACGTGAGAGCCTTACTTAGGTACCTATATGAGATAAATATTAAATAAATAGATGCACTATATGGATATCTTCGCACATAACATAAATTTTCCTTTCTCATTAATTGTAAGAGTTAGCTGGCAATAAAATTACCAATTCCTAATGTTAAAGAAATACTAATCAAAATTATACCAGTGGGATCCGGGATCTACCTTATAGTTAGGAATCTAAGGGTTAAAGACATCATTGTGATATCTGAATCAATATGTCATATCTGAACATGAGTTTTGAGCAATTATCTGATTAGTCAATTTTAAACGTACTTTCCATTAAAAAATTATAATACCTTTAACATTTTCAAATTGAGATTTTTATACAGAATAACCTGAAAAATCTGCTATTACACCCAGCAGGTAGTACTCATGCAATAAATCTAAGACACCCTTTGTGTGCAAAAATATATATCTGTACCTTAAATGTAAAGAATTGTATCTCCATTATTATAAATTCAGAAGAGACAAAGTTTAAAGTTTTAAATAGGGAAATGATGTTTTTTTACATATAAAAGTAGCGTGATTTATTAATAGTTTTTAATCAAGTAATTTAACTGACATGTTTAATACTATAACTGCCAATAACATATATAGTGTACCTAGTTTAAAAATTAGGCACTATTAAAATTTTCAATACAACTTTTTTTAAACTTTGTATCTCTTAGGAACTAGTAATAACAGACACATAATGTATATTATGCAATTTAAGCTCCTGCTACATTGAAAAATGTATTAACTCCATTTTGACAAAAACTGTAGATACGATTCTTTAACAAAGGATAAATAAGATTGAAAACACAGCAAAATTAGTTTTTATGCTTAAATGCAGTGGTTCTCAACCTCGACCGTACCACCCTCCAGGAGACATTTTTTATTTTCAGGGGGCGGTAAATTGTAAGAGGACGATAGGGGACGTTCAGGTTTTATTTATTTAAGGTATATTAATTATTGTACAAATTTCTGCTGAAATAATTGATTTTTAAAGTAAAAAGTTGTAGTATACAATTAATAATTTTAAAGTAAATAACATAATGTATAATATAGGTATTATGTCGCCTGAGGTAAACATCATTCCACGAAAAATGATCCAATCATAGAATTGGCATACATTTTAAAATTATCAAATGTAAACCAATCTGTTTTAGCTTAATTGGTCTTATGTTCAGTTGATAATTATTAAGTGTTTAAATTATTAAATATATAATATTCAATAAAACAATTAATTTTAGGTTATTACATTTAGCTTGGAGAGGAGGGTGCGTAACCGGTAGCCAATTCTCAGAAGTGAGAGGCTAAAAAAGCTTGGAAACCACTGCGTTAACGTAAAATAAATTGTATATTTATTTTTACATTCATTTGATAATATTTTTCTTATTAATTGGCAATTCAGTAAAATAGAAACATTGTATTCTATATACAGGGTGGTCCTGAAATAGTTGCGTAAAATCAGGGATTGGACTGGGCTTGTGAAAAGGATGAAAAAAGTTCCCATAAACGTTAGTCCGAAAACGCATCCCGCAGGAGTTACGACTCATTTAATTATTGATACCCGATACAGAAGAATGGAAGGCCATGAAAGGAAAGGACTTTATTTTTATTTACAGGAGTTGTTGAAAATGTCCACCGTTAACTAAAACACACGCTTCCATCCGTCTAACCATTGACTGTCTAACACGCTCAAAGATTCCTGGCGTATTTCTTATAATTTCGCAGCTGTTGATAATGCGATCTCGTAATTCCTCGACATTATTGACTGGAGTTACATAAACAAGAGTCTTTAGGTGCCCCCATAGGAAGAAATCTAGAGGGTTGCAGTCCGGGGAACGCGGAGGCCATGGAATTGGTCCACCTCGACCAATCCACCGATCAGGATATCGTGCATTTAGGTATTCTCTGGCAATTATGCTAAAATGCGCGGGCGCTCCATCATGCATGAAGTACATTTTATTACGTATAAGTAGCGGATGAATGCTGGAAAAATTTTTCTCAGCAGGACACTGACGTTGTGGAAAAATTTCTTGATACAGACGTCGAGCTAAACGACAATTTCCATTTGCACGGCCATAAGTAAAATAAATATCAGCCAACTCGGCGTTTGAAAAACGATTCATTTTAATTTTATTTTAAATAAGAACGAATTAGAGAGAACGGTTCACAATAATTAACAAAACGAAGCGAGACAAGGGCTTGTAAGTAGACACTGGCAGAGACAACACCAGACTGACTTTTTCCTTTCGACTAATGCTTAGCGATCCCCGGAGAAGGTGACCGAGATTGTTGTGTTTTGAATTCTAAAGTGTTGCCTCTGTGCGCAAACAATAATATTGGATTTCAATTGTGACAACATCGATTAAGCTACTTATTGAACAACAAATACGATTAAAACTTTAAAAGTATTTATTCTTTGAAATTAATAATGAAATGAGTCGTAACTCCTGCGGGATGCGTTTTTGGACTAACGTTTATGGGAATTTTTTTCATCCTTTTGACGAGCCCAATCCAATCCCTGATTTTACGCAACTATTTCAGGACCACCCTGTATAATATTGATAATAATTTAAATAAAAAAAAGGAGAAAATGCGTATGTCTTTGTTTTTCTCTTAAATATATAATTAATTTTCTCTTAATTTTATAATATAACAAAAAGTGTTTTTCGCGTTTCAACATTTTCCTAAAATTAATGGGGCCAATAATTGAGCGCGTTACAACGGCCGCGGGTGAGTTTCATAAATATGCATAACCATAATGAAGGCCACTTGAGCGGAATGCATATGCATTGCATAGACATTAGTATATGTATATGGGGGTGTTAATATTGCGAGGATAATTCTCCGCTGAAAGGTATAATACTAATGGGCTTTTGCCCGTTTTGACTTTCATTGGATATAATACACGATACCCGAGATTATTAATATTCACACAGAACTTGAAACAAAAAGAAATAGCAATGTTAATTAGCAAAGAGTTCATTCACAGTTCTATATATATAAAATAACACACTATATATTATTACCATTAAGTAAGAAAAATTAACAAAAGCATTTATCAATTTTATCATTAAAGTTTTTCTAAGCAAAAAGCGATACGTAAATAAAAAGAAATATCTCAATCGAATAATGTACAGAGTGATTGAGAACTTTTGAAAAGAGCAAGATAATAAAGAAGGCTCTATAAGAAAGACCTGTAACTGCCTGTAACTTATAACAAAATTAAAAATTTATAGGATGATATTGATTAATGAATAAGAATTGATAGATAAATTCTCAAGAAACGAGCATGAAATGAATAAACAGGTTTTATCAAAATTCTGAAGGCCCTTGATTCGAAAAATAATGGTGATGGCGGTTACTGGCTGATGATTCGATTGTCAGATATATATATATATACATGTCTAATAAATTTCACGATTGATTCAATCTTACCACCACCATTACCGGGCTTTGAGCTGTCTAGGGCCTGGATATCCATTTTATGCTGTGGTATCGTTGTAACAGATGTAGTAGTAGCCGTTCCTGCACAACACAAAAACCAAGCATAGACATATCTACGCATATTCTACGTCCAATCTAAGCATAGACGTTAATTAAACAATTTAATAATTAAAAATTTGATAACTTTGATAACCTGGGCAACGCAATATGAAGATGTCTTTAGAAAATATTCTAAACGTTGAAAATAATGATATAAAAACTATATGCCGCTTTATAGCTATAATATTTATGTTGCAGTTATTGACAAAAATAGAATATATATAATAGGATATGCAAATATATTGAAATCAGAATTAACGTCATTAATTTAATATCTTCATAAATTTTATATATTACGCATATTAGCAAAAGATAAGGTTAAATTAAATTGTGTTAAATTAAATAAATTATAAACACGAGAATCAGAGAGCATCGACAAAAATGGCGGAGTACTTATTATCGGATACTTATTACCCCGACAATTTAAAAAGAGCCTGATCCAGTCTTTGTAAGATATTTTTCTTGATATCAATATTGACAGATCAGTTTAAGTTATTTTTAAAATTGTATTGTAAATAAGAGATTTTACGTGTGCAAGATAATTATATAAAGTATACTATTTTGCTAAAAGGAAAAAATAAATTACAAAAAGTTGTGTTTTGTACGGTTCGAGTAAAAGATTTTTTATATAATAATGTATCTATATAAATATATATAATTATATATGTATATAGGTATATACATATATATATATATATATATATATATATATATATATACAGGGTGAGTCATTTTAATCTATCAACGCTAATATCTCGAAAAATATGGAAGATACGATTCAAACGATATACTACAATGTAGGGGGTTCCATTTAAGAAATTGAAGGTGACGTTCACGTGAGCTTCAAACGACCATCCAAGGTCAAATCATTGCCACCATCTTATGTCCCCTTTGAAACAATACGACTTTTGTCTAAAACATTTTTTGATTACATTGCAATTTTTCATGTTATTCAGCTGTCTAAGTTAAAATGGGACACCCTGTATATATAATACATCTGTTTTTTTTTCTCTTGTATAATTTCTGTCCGTATATATATACACATAGGACAAATAATAAGAATAATAATTAAAAAATAATTAGAAAAATAATTTTTGCGTTGTTTTATTTACAAAAAATAAAATTGTGATTAGATTATACAATATTCTAGATATAATGTATAGGTAATTATATTTTATATATAATTATCTATATATATTACATTTATATACGTTTATTATATATAGGTAATTTTTGCTCATTTCCTCAAACTTTACTTGGTATGAAAAAACAATGTGAAAATTATCCTTTTCATTATTTTCTAATTCTTCTTCTTACATGTGTATATTATGTTTATACGGATAAAGGTTATACAAGAATCAAAGAACATATAAGTATGGGCACACGGAAAAAAAATAAAATTGCTTCAATTAAACGCGACGTCACGGGCTGCCACAAACATAAATAGTTAATTCAATTTGATATTATTTGAACGAAAACATCAGATAGTTGTTAATAATCCAAATATTTTGGATCAATTAATATCCAATTGAATTAAGGTTGTCTCGCGGCACTCGCGTTCTGTCCCTTACACACAGAACAAGTATTTATACAGATACACTACCGTAGTGATGTTCCCAAAACCGGTTTCGGTGGTAGCATGTGGTGGCGTGTAGAATGAATAGCTCCCGAGCCACGCGCAAGTGTGTGCTGTGTACATGTGGCTCAGTCGCTTGTTTACGTCGAATAATCGTGAGATTCGAGGTCTATTTATTATTATATCTCTACAACTAAACGGTCAATAATTTTGTTTTTTTTTTTACTAGTATTCCTAAAGTGTCCGTCTACTATATATTCGTTTTTTATCACTGTGTTGTGGTTTGTTCTAAATGTAAAAAATAAAAACACGAGATTTTCATACGCTTTATATGCAATACATAAGAAAAGTGCAATTTTTGATAGCGATTATCTCGGGTTTGGGACGGTCAATAACTTTTAAATTGCACAAACGTGTAGATCTCACATTTATTAACATACAGTTAAATTTTCAAATTTTTCTTGTGAATTGCAATTTGCAATAAACTTAACTGTATATGCTTGTGGCAACCCGTGATGTAGACGTTTAATTGAAGCAACTGCATTTTTTTCTGTGCATATTTTATATATAATTATATATATTTGAGTCATTTCACAGAACCCGCATATGAAATCCGGACCCATAGTCACCGATTCCGTTCAAACTGCAGAAAAATATTCGTCAATGGGAGTTAAACCAACGTGAATTTTTTTAAAATTTTAAACTCATTGGTTCAGCGGGGGCGCTGCTATCAATTCCTTGACATGTCGCATTCCGACATCGCTTCAAAATAAATTTTCACCAATTTTGTTTTTGTTTTTTTTTCCAAACGAGTACATTTTTATGTAAAATTTCCTGCTCTTTCCAATAAAAATATTTTCAATTCTTTCAAAATTAAAGAAAGCACTAAAAAGGATGATTTTTAAGAAAAACCCTGTTTTTTTATGTCTTCCCCAAAGTTTATTTTAAAATAAATATTTTCATTGGAAAGAGCGGATTTTTTTACATAATATATGTAGTTTTTAGCTTTTGCTCTCAATGGGTAGAACCAAAATAAAATAAATAAATAAATTAGTGACTATTTCTAATTATATTTTTGTCTTTATTAATGATTTTTAATTAAGTGGTTGTACAGCCATC